>JAGVSP010001210.1:0-54603 GCA_022494985.1 Micrasema minimum
AGGTTTTGGCGGAGTTGAAATGTCATTCATTTTTGGGGTTCAGTTCATATCTAAATGTATCAATAAATCAATGTATAAAACAAATAAATTTCGCACACTAATCTCATTTAATCAAAGAGATTACTAAAATTTAATTAAAAAAACTAAATAAAAATATTATGCATGGGTGAAACTAATACCTATGCAGAGCCCTATGGACCATTAGGTGAAGATAAAGAAATCAAATAATGAATAAATTATAAAACTAGAAAATACAGCGCACAATTATTATTGTTAAAATGACGGAAAATTACAAAATGAGGTACCTATTCCAAATTGAATTCCAAAAGTGTTCACAATAATTTGGTCAGGTTCTAAATATTATGACCATGCTTATGTTAGTATGAATATGAGGCATTAGTAAGGCTTCTAATCCCAAGACAGTGGCTGACGGCTGAAAGCGCAGGATGACGTCATAATAGTTTCATGTCTACCCAGTGAGTCGTATGATAGGATTTACACCGTGACTTGTTTGGTTAAGTGAATAACCTAGAAACGCGACTTTAACTGGATTTGTAAGGGAGATTTACGTATACAAATTTGACTAGGGGTGTTATTGGTCATTATCACAAGAATGACGAATCTAACACACACGTTACGCGAGATTCACAAAAATTTTAGAACACGAATCGCTTACGATGCAATGGTTCCCAGTAAGAACCTTGGAATGGTTTAGTATTGTGAATTAAAGCTTTTGCGGTAGCCAAATGCGTTTACCACTATTCTACGAGGCGGACAATCTATTGAGTTAGATATTATAACGAGGCGATCAATCTATTAGGTTAGATATTATAAATATTAATAATTGTTAGGTCTTGTAGAGCGAATGGATGATGAAAGAACGGCTAAAAAAATATATGATGTGACTGTGCCTGGATGTAGAAGTCGAGGAAGGCCAAAAAAGACATGGAATGATCAAGTAAAACAAGTGCTTGAAAGTGGGCATGTAAGAAAGTCGGAATAATCTACGTGCGTGCATGAGAAGATGTATGAATGTGGAGGAAGCAAGAGAAGTATGCCAGGACAGAGTAGTGTGGCGTTCTATCCTCTCTGCCTACCCCTTCGGGGAAATGGCGTGATGTTTAGTTAGATGTTATTCTAATTGAAAATTTTCAGTTATTTGTGGTGATACAGAAATACAAAAGTAACTTCTGACGCGCATCGTGCATAGCATATTTTCATGAAAAGTGCGACAGAAACAGCGATACTTCCACCTATTAACTTCTCTCCCTTTCCCTCCTGCAGATACATGGTGTTCCAACACTTGAATACGGAAGGGTGTTCCATTTCCCTTCCCACATTAATCTCGCTTCTTTGTTTTTATTGTGTTGGAGTTTTCCTACCCTTCCATTTCGTTCTCTACACGTTCCTGTATTCAAATTTCTTCTTTTGTTCGACTTGCATACGAAATAAATTCATCTTGTTAATGCCCTTTTTTCAATTTATTCTACAAAATACTAAAATAACAGTAAACGAAAATTATTTTAAAGAAATTACAATGATATGGATCGTTGCATAGACTTTCCTACCTACTGCTACTACAATTATTTTCCCTTTCTCTGCACCCAATGTTGCATAGGGCACAGACTTGATACCCCAATTGCAGTATATCTTGATCAAAGAGCTTTTATAATTTTAAAAAAATCATAATTTGTCTACTACTTTTTTCTGTAATCAGCATCATGCGCAAGAAACTGCGTTACAGCAAGAGAATCAACATTATATCAATCAAGGTAACATATTATATTTAATTCATTTAAATGTTTTCCACCTCAACAGCCCAGAGGAAATAGTATCGCAAATACTTGCCATCTACATATTTCTAATAATATGTATAATCCACATATATCAATGTCAAACACTTTTTACATAAACAGGTTCCAGGCTACGTTGAATACCACTCCCAACATCATGTAAACCAAAACGGGGGAGTTGTTACCTACGTGAGGGATGATATCCTTGTAAATGTTGAAGAAATTATTACAGCGCAAGGTAACTGTCTTCGAATTGAAATTAATCATGATATGTGTATATTTGCATTATATAGATCACTGTATTGTTTAAAAATTTTTATTTTTTTTTAGCTTGCCGCATCCTATCGGTTTCTTGGAACAGGCAATTGCCCATTTAGAAACCGATAGCGCTGATTTAAACGAAAAAAAAAAAAATATATATAATTAAAAAAATATATATATTTATATTAAATCTTCCTGTCAGAGGCATTCTGACGTATGTCGATTTTGGCCAAAAATACGTTTAGTATTGGATTCTATTAAACATAATTTTTGATTCATAATAATCTTTCACCAATCTCACATAATATCAACACGCACACAATCTTAAAGAATTTTTGTGTAAATGCAAATAAAACGAAATTGATGAGCGAGAAACTATAATATAAAATTTGGGTTTCACGAGCGATCGGTAATCGATCGCATTTCAAACAAAGCCTTTACTAAACTTTAACTTTAAATCATCGTATCTCGCTTATTAATAATCTGATTTACAAACGGATTGCACCTATGATATTTTTATTTTACGTTTTATTTTTCTGCATTCATAAAAAAAATTGGTGGAAAAATATGTGAGACTGGTGATATTTTATGAATCAAAAGTTATAGTTATTTAACAGTTAATTTATTTTCGCTTACATGCCTATTTAGCTTTACAATCGGTCTCTCATTCCACATTCCATCTCACATTTTCACATCTCACACAATCCATCTATTACCAATATGACATAATACCTGCCCGCTTTCAAATCCATCCACCACCCATCCGGCAAACCGGAAGCGGCATGGCGGCCATCTATGGGCCGTTCGAAATAATTTAGATTGGGAGAATGTCGATGTATCTCGATTTTGTCAGTCAATACAGACGAGACATGAATAAAAAATCTGTTAATTAAAATAATTTAATTTTTTATTTCATCAACACATTATAAATATGTATTTTTGGCCGTATATTAATTTTTTTAACGAATCTAGGAATTTTGCTAAAAACTCTGGACTTCTACTACAAAGATTCCAGTTTTAATTCCCAGTGAGATCACAAAAATTAAATATGATTTTAGCCTGTGAGCTTTCTGATGTAATTTACCTCGGCTTCCTGGCCTATTGAGGTGGTCAAATAATATTATAAAGTTTTTTATGTAACCAAGGATATATCATTCGCTTATGTACTTTACACTTGTTCATAAAAAACGTATTATTTTTTTATAAGGCTGTGAACGTGTGTTTTTAGAAAATATTATTTTCATTGCAATATTTATTACAGTGGTAGCGCATTTGGCTACCGTGCGCGGGCTCGATTCCCACAGTTCAATATAAAATATTTATTTACATGTGACTTTCATAATATTAATATTTCATGTGTGATAACTTACAATAGTACTGAAGCGATCACCTACCTTCATGTAATAAAAATGATCAAGGTTCACTGTACTTGGCATACAAATGCAGTGCCCTATGCACCGTTGGGTGCGGGGAGTTGTAGTAGTCGTAGCATTTATTACACGTCATACATATTTTTTACCCCATGTAAGATAAGGAATATTTATATTATTGATATCCCAACAGAGACAGAGAAACTCTGGAAACGGATGTGGGTTATCTAGGCGTTTTACAGGGCTTATGACCTGTCATTGGCTGGGTTAAGTGGCCACTTGACGTACTACAACATTCCCTATTCCGCCCATCATCTGATAACCATATATGACAAATTTTTGGAACTACTATATATTGAACTCGTCTTCGTCGTTCCGCTTTACAGTTATTACTTACTCTAGAAGACGCCTGAAGAAAGTAAGTAATAAAGCTCGGTAGAGCCTTACCTACACTAATAAAGATGATTGCCAAAAAAATGCTTTACAATCTTCTCAACAGATGACACCAGCATAGAAAAATTCTGTAAAGCGGAACGACGAAGACGAGTTCAATATATAAATAATAGTTTCCAAAAATTTGTCATGTATGGTTATCAGATGATGGGCGGAATGGGGAATGTTGTAGTACGTCAAGTGGCCACTTAACCCAACCGTTTCCAGAGTTTCTCTGTCTCTGTTGGGATATCAATAATATCTGATATATCAGCCCAGCATGGGTATAATCCAGTAATTTGTCTACAAGTATTTGTATTTATTTCAAAAATGTTGTTAAGGAATATTTAGTTCTTAAATCATCATAATCTTATCACGAAGAAACTTACAAAAGGTGGTAGAAAAATGATTTTTTTAATTATCTGTAACTAATGGTGCATGGGCCACTGCATTGAAAACCACGATTAATAAACATTTATTACCCCTATCCCTCCGAACGCTTAGTGCATTTTACCGTTGGTACACGCCACAGCGCAGCTGTTGGCTCACGGTCAGAATTATCTTAATAAATTTATCCATGTTTAACTGAAAATAACGTCGCCGTAAATTTGCATTCGATTTGAAACGTCTATTCAAGAAATTCAAGCGATTGTTCGATTCAGCTATCTGATTGTATTGGGTATTGGGTTTCATACTAAGAATGCACATTATACAGAATATCTCAATAACATATACCGCGTGTGGTCGTGAATTTATAAAGAATGGAATCCGACTTGTCATAAATGTGGGCTTAAAATAATATATTAATAAATTGATAAAATTAAACTTTTGGGATTTTAGAATGAAACTTTAAATATGATACCTCAATTAGGTACGAGTATTATGAAATGGTTAAAATATTTACGCCTCGAGACTTTTGTGGATATCAAGTCAATAAATAAAAAGTACCTACCCTAAAAAATTACATAATTGAAGAAGTAAAACCATTTCAATCAAATACAAATACAAGTATTTGTATTCAGGACAATTTCTTCTTTCAGCACGTTCGCTCCTATGTGGAGCTTGTGGACATCACTAGATCCCTCCAGGAGACCCTATCGCCAGCCAGCTCTCCAGCCTCCTACCACGCCAGGCCCGCATCCATCAGCTCCGCCGAGTACATCCGTAAGATGGTCATCTACGGTTTGCCGGTACGGCGGGATCCTGCATGCGTAAAGAAAAGGCAGCTCGGGTTCAGGCTCTGCCGAGGCATCCGGAATACATATGTCCAAACTAGGTCCACTGCCGCATCTTCACGACTCCAGTTGTTGGAGGTTGCTGCGTCTGTTCCCGAACTTCAGCGTTGGTTTTGAAGTCGAACCACCTAGATCCCAGTATCCTTCTCAGACATTGTTCTTTAAACTCAACAAGCAAGCACCATTACGTGCGGATAAGGGAAGGTAGTAGGTACTCAGTATGAATATAGCAACGAAGATATTTTGTTTCATAATGGCACGAACGCTCCACTAAGAATTTAAATTATTGTTACTTGTATAAATACAAATAAATATCACAATCCATTCGATGTATTAAAATACTTTTTAAAACAATTTTAGCATTACATTTTAGATTTGACTGTCTGTTAACAGAATCGATAAGCGAAACAATTTTGCATATTTCATCAATCCATTACCAACAAAGTAACTCTTTTCCTAAACACGATAAAGCCTGCAGAGTTTAATCGCGAACCGAGGAAGACGGGGCTAGAATCCTCAATTATTATCTACTGGTTACTGTTAAACTGTATTTCGCGATGGTTTGGAAATATCCAGGGTTCCTTCACTCTCATATTTCCCTAGAGTAAGGGAAGACGAAGGAATAAGGAAGACAGGAGAACAGAATGCTAAAGGAGGTGTGAGGAAAAGCTTGGCGCCTCAGATGCTTTAACCCTGCGGGGTATGGGTTCCTAAGGTGTAATGTATTTTAGCTTGTACGACCCTTATCAGTAAAAATATTATCAATACCTTAATATCATCAACATACTCAAATAAATTTGAAGAAGTGTAGAAAGATAGACAGTTAAAAAATATAAAAAGGATTTGTACATTAAAATGAAGCAATTTTTTAACGAGATATAAATCTATGAAATCTTATATAGTGGCGCATATGTAAGATTGTAAGGAGGCACTTTATTCAATGAAGCATAAGCGGCTTGTTCTTGATAATAGAAATTAAATCGTGGCGGAGTGGTGGTTCGAGCCAGGGATCTCTAGACTCAAAGACCGCGACCATGCCACTGGACCACCAATGAAAGCCCCACCCTTTCTTTAGACTGTAATAAAGACTATTAAGACTTTTAATCAGTGTAATAATATTTTCTCATAAAAAATGGATTTTCAGTTTCTGAGTCTCCTTACATGCCCAAAGAGGGTTAAACGGGTCTTAGGTTGACAGGATTGGCAGAGGACTAAGGGGGTGGGGGTAGCCTGGTAGGGGTCGGTCTGTAGGGGGGGGAGGTGAAGGTAGAGGAGGGGGACTCAGCCGGAGCCTGCGAAGCGCGAGGATGAAATATAATAAGTGTAAGGCCCGAGAAAAATAAAAAGAAGGACGAAAACGTAAGATGAAAATGCGAACGCTGGATTTGGGAGGAACGGGGTCCGGGGTTTCCCTGGGGTTTGAAACAGGGATTCTCAAAAAAGAAATAACGAAACAGTTTTTTGGAATTTCCAATTTTAAAAAAGTTAAAGTTTGACACTGTAATCCGACGGTTTTTTTTTGCTAACGACCGGTTTTACCGCTTCTACAATATCTTCACCCTGGTAGTGTTTTCAAAAACACAATTTACAGGGAATGAAGATTAACGGAACAGGTGGTTTCAATCACTGTTCATAATCAAATTAAAGATATTATTTGATTTGATTGAAATTACAGTGGATTTGTGCCAATAAATTTCATCGTCTTGTGTGATATGATACTGCAAAAACAGTGCTAAAAAAAATGGGCAAGTAGATGGAGTAAATTTTCATATAAAAGAAATAATTGATTTTTTTTTAAATAACTACTAGATTCACTTTTCAAGGCGATGTTATGCATGGAAAATTTGAGGTTCGAAATTTAAAAAGCATTTTTTTTAAAACTTGAAATTGGTCAACTGTGAAGCTCGATGTAAACACGTTAGTCAATGAGGAAATCCACTGCTACCCGGAATTGAATTCTAAAAATGCTTTCGTGTAGACGCGAATATTTCAAAATTTTGAAGTGGGATGAAATATCCCAAAAACGCACGCAAAAATTAATAAAAAATGTTGAAAATAGCAGTCATTTCAAAATCTTAAACAATGACGTCACTCCTTGTATCTAAGTGTAGTGTTTCCGGTTTCCGTTTTTAAACCCCTGTAGCCGCGTTCCATGGCATTTTAATATGGAATACAATCTACATACAAGCTTCTATTGCAAAAAAGATGGCCGCCATTCGGTCTCTCTAGAACAGCTGTTAACAGTATATGACAGTTGAGTCGACGGTATATTTTATCTGTGCTTCCCGCGTCCGTTTGCATAGATTTTTGACAGTTTTGTTACTGGCTGGAGAAATACCATGGGCCTTAAACAACCCATTTTATGACGTCACTCCTGCAAAAATGACGCACTTAGTACATAGTAGTATTTGGCGCGGTATTTGAAATGTGCAACTTTAAAAAATCGTACCTTCATCAATAAATTATAAAAAAAATATTAAATATATTTTTTTTGTTTAGTTAAATAGTAAGTTTATAGAAAAAAATTACTTTAGAAAACAGTGGATTCCCTCATTGTCCATTACACCTTGAAGAATGATACTTTATTTAATCTTTCTAGATAACTGATCAATAAATAATTTAAAAAAAAACAGTTTGAGAACCTCCGAAGTTCCGCTATATACCGTCACGTACGGAGGGTTAATCGAATGGGCTTCGAATGTAATATTAAAGATACCTATCTATAGATTTTTTCATTTCCTCACTTGCAGAGTGTGTTCCTTTATTGTGTTTACATTTATGAGCGAGATCTTGAGCTGTACGTGTTGAGAAATACTTATTAACGTTACTTCTTATTGTGCTTTTCTTGGAAAACGAGTAACGAAGATAGAAATAAATAACAATTTCAAAAAAGTAATAATCCCTTTGAATTTTTTGCACGATTGAATTTTACAATAAAATTTTTGATATTTCTTAAATAATTCTGCTAAGATATACTATAGACATGACAATATACAGGATGTTTTATTTTGAAGTTTGCGTAAAAACTGCAAAGACGACTGGGAAGACGCATGGAAAACGGCGACGATGTATAACCTTGGAGGCAGATTGTGGAATCCATATGCTCCATAAAGCAGATAAAGATTTAACGGAGATACAATTTTTAAAATTTTTAAATGGATTATTATTACAAGCTAATTTTTTTGCAAATATTACAGATATTTTATAAAAAAATCTACCTATCTTAAGATCTCGAGATCTTATATATAGAGTGTACACATAATAGCCTTAAGCATAGGCCATTACCCATTTCTACAAAAATGATACTATGAAATAGTGATGTTACCTATTCAGTGTGAAAAATACGGTTATTTGCAACATAAAAAAATATGTAAAAAGTTTTCTCAAGTTTTGTACACTGTATAAAAAGTATGTATAAAAAGCGGGAATCTTAATAATATTTCTTTTAAAAGTTTGAATGATCAAATCGAATGGGAACACGAAATTTAAATAGGGAATACTTGGACTTTCCCGCGTTTTCTATTGGCGGGAGAATCGAATGGTGAGGGGGTATAAAGTGTCGGAATCCAATCTTCTTAAATTTTATCTCTGTAAGAATTCGTAGATTCATTACATACACATAAGACACTATATACTTATGTAGGTATAGCCAATTGTCGTAAGTACATCCACTACAAAAATCGATAAAAGATCGATCGAAAGATCGTTCAATCGATGTGTCGTAACTAGCCTTACTCGTCAAGTAAAACAAAAAGAATATTTCACCACCTCCGAGTAGCGCTATTCGGCGAGTAAATACCCCGATTAACTACTCACAGCTTTGTCCTCTGATTAACGCTACTTGATACCAAAATGGCGTCAAAATAGTTTGACAGCTAGCGGAATCATTGTGTCACGATAGTGTTTACGTTGAGTTTTTTGGGAAAAGTGACTATTTTATTTATATTTTATAGTCAATACAACCTTTACAGGAGGTGAATGTAGAGTAATGTTTTGACTTCGGAGGAGAAAAGTGTCGTTAAATGAGTTAGAGCAAGATTCAAAAAATGTTTTAAACACTGAATTCGAATGAAAAACTTACCTATATTTATAGATTATATGACTAAGGGCTGGTTAAAGTCAAAGCTTAATTTTTATTTTATTTATTTATTTATTACATTTCACACATTTAATAATCACAATAATGGGATGGCGACTCAATCAGTAGAGACCCATGCCAATGATCTGGCCCCGACTCACTAGATAGTCCGTGTCGAGTCAGGGCATTGTAGTATTATACATAAGTTTGATTCACAAATTAAAATAATAGTTCCTTTTGTGTCAAAATTGGTTGCAAAAGGAACTATTATTTGAATTTAACCCTCGATGCGATCGGGCTTAAGACTTTTAGCATCAGAGTAAAAACACAAAAAAATAAATCCTTATCGCTTAAATTATTAAGCCTTTTCAAAATAATCTAGTTAAAAAAATTAACTAGATAATCTAGTTAAAAAAAAAAATTAATAATAGTATTGCGTTCGTTATTACATTTAATAATTAAGGCAATTATATTTGTTATAAAGATATCTTAAAGCAGCAACTATTTAAGTGTTCATTGCGCATAATATGTATTCTACTCAAATTAACACGTTAAATAAGAAAATGCGTGTGTTGCCTTCGCCCAGGGCTGACAATAATTAGTTGTACGGTATTTCAAAAAACTGAATGTAATTTATTTGTAATTACTAAAATAATTACCCTCAGGAGACCGACCACCCAACTCTTCAAGTTCCAGGAGGTCACATGGTATTCCATTATTAAGAAGGGATACTATAACTGTGCAGGTATACAAAAAAATTAAATTCTTGGTATACATTTAACTTTTTGAGGTCTGGCCCATTTTCTGAATAAAATTGATAAGTGTCCACCATTTCTAATTTATATTAGCATTTTCATTACAATTGACATTTCAGCAGAGACGAGTATTTGGACATACTTAAAATGTTGTTTATGAAGCATTTCCAGTTCACTAAAATCGAGTTTTCTGTATAAAATTATGAATTTTGATTTAATTTAGTTCTAGTTTTATAATTTTTTAACATATTCAACGTTAACTTTATTTAAAGTTATGCAAAAACCTTTTAAGTGAACCGGAAATTATTCAGTTGTGATAAAATCTGTACTGACTCATCTTCAAAATGATACTTTTTCAGAAAACGCATTTTAGTTTTTTTTTTAAAACATTTTAAGCCGCAGTTTGTTGTATATATAGTATAATAGTGTCAAAATGTCAAAGTTCTAAAATGAATTGGAATTGAAAATCACTAAAATGTGTCTCTTAAAAGCATACTCCGCAACGTGACTCGAGGCCGCTCTCCCATACAAACGTATTCCTTGATTTTCTCCCTCGAAATTTAACATTGGGGCAATGATTTTTTTACTCGTTTTAGATATCGACCAGATGCGTGTTTGTATAACCTTATTTTTTAATCATTTATTTATCTCCGTTAACAAATAAAATATCATAAACATGAGACGAAAAATCATTGCTCTAATGTTAAATTCGTATGAGAAGCGACCGCGAGTCACGTGGTGGAGTATGCTCTTAAAAACTGTAATTTTAAAGATGAGGCTTTCTGGCTCTGAGTTACAATTATAATTTATTTGAAAAGCTTAAAAAATCTGCATATAATTGAGTTGCCTATGTAACTTATTTTTTCTGGTAAATTTTTTATTTCACGAATATTTAGTAAAATTGAATAAGACAGTCTCATCAACTAATACTGATTTAATGTAATATTTTTTTAAATTTTATTTTTGTTTTCCACAGTCTCAATAAGTTAAAATCCCTTCAAAAACCTACCGGACGTGCATTAAACACTAAACTTGTAACATAATGTAACCGCATATTCTGAAAGGCTAACTGGGCTTCCGCTGCCACATACAACGGAAAGAGATATCACTTTTAATTCCGTCTTCGGAATGCCAAAATAACGACACAAAACGTCGAATGATTCATATTCCTCTTTAATTGAGTACATCAAAAGTACTGCTACTACTATTACTTTCAACAACAACATTTTGAACGTATACAAATACTTGTAGACAAATTAGAAATTACCAACACCAATAAAGTAAGATTGCCAAAATAATGCTTAACTATCTTCTCAACAGATGTCACTAGAGAAAAAAAAAAAATTGGGTCGAAAAACCAACTCACATGTGGATACTTAACACTTTTGTTTCTTGAACATTCTCTTGATGGTTTTCTTTGTTTATCGTTACTGGGGAAACCGTAGTTTTGTAATTTATAAATGATTGAAGACAAAATAGTTGTTACCTTTCTCAGCCTTCCATGAATGGTGTTATCACGAATGAATCGGACTATTTATTGTGCATTTAAAATTAACAACACAGAAATTAAAGGGTGGCTAGTATAATGTGCCGCGTTATACAATAATTTCAATTTCTGGAGGTACCCACATATTTCACATACATAACATACATAGATGTTAGAAATAAAGATGGTTATTTGTAGGTTTAAATACGCGAATATTTTTTTTCCTAAACAGAGCAGCAATACATTTTACAAGTATACAAGGCTAAGAAGCATATTATCATAAGCTAAATTACAGAGTTCCAACAAAGGTGGGAAATTTTGTAAAATTTTTAATAAAAAGTACAATATATGGTTATGTTGGTTAGAGGGAGACGCGGTGTGTGTGTTTTTGAGTGAATTTGTATAAGAGGGGGTGAAAAAATACATTATTATTATAAAAAGTTCCATTACATACCTTCTCGCGTTACAAAGATTTACGCATCTAATCAATGATGTTAATTTTACATAGATAGGCTATTTTCTTCCGTTCCTTGTCATGTCCTAGTCCTAGGAAGATTGAGTCAAAATTAACTCAATCTCAACTTGTTAGAGGGAAACAGAATGATTAAAATGTATTACATAGTGGAAGATATGTATGTATAGTTGTCTTTTTTTCACTGCAAAATATAAATGGAGACAGCTCTCTTTGAAATAACTTGTCTATTGTGAACTTAACAGATGTATGCTCTAACACACGTGACGTGAAATTCACTTTTAAGAACAACGATTTGTGGGAGTGGACTAGTATAGTTAAAAAGCACTGTGGAATGAATATCCCTTTATTCCCAGATCTATGTTCCAAAATGTCCACTGCGATGGTAATTAAAACCCGGAATATCTCAATCCATTAAATAATATCATTTTTACATTTGTCGGTATTCTAGACCCGCCGTTCGTACATAATAACACACATGTTGTACGAAAACACAAAAACACACTTATGCCCTAAATGCTAATGAATATCGCCCTGAGGGACAATAGGTCATTAATTAAACAGTATGTCGGTTCGGAGGCTCACAGGATAAATGGCCCATGTATAATTATTTCTCTACAATACAATTTTGACTTCATGGAGCGTGTTATTGCTTAACGTACCGATTACTCTCGATATGAGGAACGTCAGAATAGTGCCGACATTCCGGGAATCACAAAGAGATAAGCAAATCGCACATTTCATTTGGAATTGTCCTATTTCAAAGCCATTGTTTAAATTTGCCCCTCTCTTCTTTTATTTTTTGTATCTTTTATAAAAAAGAAACTGTTCAAATAGTATCAAAATGTCGTACTAAAAATTCATCTAATTGAAAGCATTGAGTTTTTATCATTAGCCATGCGTCATGTATAAGGGAGCGGGCTCGAAATATTTTTATTTTAATGTGGATTTTTACAATAAAATATTTGTGATATGTGATACTTTGGACTACATATATTTTCATAATCCGTCTTTATAAAAAAATCTTATAGCCCATGTAAGATTTTCATGTATTTTATTTCATATATGAAGTTACCTAACGGCTATATGTATATAAAATACTATAATTACCCACTCGCATAGTAGAATTGCTTTGAACTAAGCCACCGTATAAATGGAAAGGAAAATGTCACCACGACTACTACTGCTCTCCCTTATCCACACCCAATGGTGCATAGGGAACTGCATTGTGCACCAAGTACAGTGAATTTTGATCATTCAAATGCCAACATATATAATATTATGTCGTTTGGTAACATTTTCCTTTGTACTCTTATGGTGACTTGGTTAAAACAAATTATACTATGACGCACTGTTTAATTAAGTAAGCAAACATTATGAAATTTACATCAAAATATAATTATGAAGATGCGTACAACTTTAAGCTACCTACATCTAAATTACGCTATTAAAGATATTTTGAACCTTGCAGTCATCACGCCCCAAAAAGCGCTTTTTAATTAATACTTTACTAATTATTTCATCATAATCATCATTATTTCATATCCGCTCAAATGTGTGTTATATGGATTTCCCCTTTGAAGTAAATATAAGCCTTGTACATTATAAGAAAGGCAAATAATGCAACTCACACGTAATTTTTTAAAAAAAATTAAGCGATCGGCCGCTGACTCCTTTCCAAATCGAGTCCACGTAGAGCAGTTTTAATCCAAATGCCGGGAGGATTATTCATTTTAATATTATGAAATAGTCTACCTTATACCTAGTATAGAAAAAACTTGATATTTCTTCATCAAAGGGTGGACGACAGAATTAATAAAAATCAATAATTAATCGATTGTTAGACCAGTTGATATAAATATGTTTGTATGCAGTAGGCAGTAGGTTACATTAATTGCCCTTCGAGAAATAATGTGAGAATGTAAAAGTAAATGCTTGGAAAAACATTATGGTCAAATATCCCCAATTTCCAATGAACACCTAATTAGCAAACAAAGCAATAAAATTTAATTAAAAAAATGAGCGAAAATTTGAGAACTGGGTATTTTGTACATAATGGCTTCTTTTATAACGATTTATACTATAGTCCCCGGAAAAAATATATAGTACATATTGAATATTAAAAATCACTAAAGTGTGATTTTTTTAAGTATCGTTTTTATACACTTATACGTACCTAAAACTAGGGATTTCTTGTGTGATTTGTTACCCTCAAATATCAATATTAATTATCACAATAAGATAATTTTTTGTTTGGCGTAAAATGGCAAATTAAAAGTATTTCTCAGTATCAATACGAACTCCCATAAAAATACGAAATCATAAAAAAATTCTTAGGAAAATAGCAACACTATTATATAACTGTTGTTATTTTAATGAATTCTGTAAAAGGCAATTGCGCCGTCTATAAATAAATGAATTAAATAATAAATAAAAAATAAAAAAAACAATTACTGAAGTGTCTTTGCAATCTAAAACCTTATAATATTATTGACTCCACCATGTGATTTTATCTTATTTTAACGGACGAAGAAGTTCTAAAAAGGAATATTATTATGTTACCTTTGTATTTTAAGGATTTATTAAATTTGTCTTTTATGATTTGGGCATACTTAAAATATAAAAACCAAAGTAAATGCGATTTAAGATAAATATTTTAAAGATAAAAAAATTAAGATAAAAATTAAGATAAAAAATAATATGACTAATTGAAAGGAGCCCCGAAATTGAAATATTCGGGTGTATCATAAAAAACCCAAAAATTATTTTTTTTTAATAAAAATTGTAAATGGTGGACTCGTACAATAAAAATAATAATTGCAAAAGTGAATTAAGAGGAGTACTGAGTCTAGAAATAAAGCGTTATACTTAGCGAACTTGATAATTTCCTTGAATTTAATGTACTTTTCAATGAAAGTATAAAGTATTAATTAAGTAGGGTTACTCGTTAAGTAATAAACACTAATATAATTTTAAAATATCTTGATTTCGGCGGTGTAAGAAAGTGCAGCCTTGAACAAAGGTGATGTTCACCTAAGCTTATGAACAAATTTTAGTAGTTACAAGCTTTAGTATGGGTTGATTGTTCATAAAAGTTCCATAGGATTCTCATTTTGCAGAATGCCAAAGCGTGGGAGGGCCATGAAAACCTTCTTTCCTTGCTCCATGAAACTTTCATCTTATTAGAAATGTTTTACCCAACATTATAAATAAATATGCATTTTAATGTATGCAGCCGTCAAAGTTCTACACTCTCCGCCATTAATATTACGGCCGGAGTTATAGCATGAAGGGCCGTTTATATAAAGGATATTTAATAGCATTGAGTAACCTTCGGTAGATAATTTAAAGTGTTTACACATGAAATCATGAAAATTTCTATCTTTCGTTTTCAGAAGTTTTTTTATTTTTAAATCTGATCAGAATATACTGGTGCAAAGGACACTTCATTAATATCAGTTCTTCTGGATTATTTTATTATATGAAAGTAAGATGATCAGTGTCACGTTTCAATATTTGTACCAGGTATCTAGATATTTTTTGATAGGTATTTCAATTTGTGTCCGCCTCGTGGCATAGTGGTGAACGCGTTTGGCTACTATGCATGAGGTCGCGGGTTCATGAAATAGTTATTTACATGGGAATTTCATATTAACATTTCATGTGTGGATACCTATTCTGGTTCTAAAAGCGTAAGACTGATCATCATACCTTTATGTAATAAAATTATCAAGAATCACCGCACTTGGTGTAATTGAGTGTGCATAAGGGAAAGTAGTATTTGTATTTCAATTCGTTAATATTATTTTCATGAGAGCTTAAGCAGGTTGGGTTTGATATAGTCTTAGTGACGTAAAAATTTGATATGTCCAAACATTTGACATGACAAAATGACAAATGAAAAATTTTAACATGTCCAAACATTTGACATGACATGTTTCCGATAAACATTTGTCATGACAAAATTTGACTTAAATAGTCCGCAACGCTGCCATTGGACCATTACTGACTCATCATCAGTAATGGTAGCGTTGCAGAAAAAATTGAACCCAATACTATGACCATACCAAAAATGCGCCTGTACATTTTTTTTCACGTGAACGACCCACAGCTTTGCGATCAAAATTTTATAAGGAAAATTGAAAGAGTTTGGTAGAAGCGTAGGCAACTAGCATTATTATAATGAAAACTGCCCACATTTGTGACGTTACGTATTATAATGCTTAGATTCAGTTCTTACTTAATATTAACGTAGAAAGTTTATTCGGATTACCCGTGTCATGGTCGTGGTAACACACGAGGCGCTTTTGAAGCGTTTTTGAATTGCCTTGGTTCGAGAGCAATTTTAAATTTGTAAATACTATTTTCTAAGAAATTTAAGAGCCTTATGCTTGAAAATAAGAATCTATTCGTCGCGGAGTGGGGATCTGAACCGAGGACCTCTAGACTAAAATTTCGTAACGTCATTACCCGTTCATCATTCATTTCCATTCGCATGTTTTATTTTCCTCTGAATTGTTCTACAGAACAAGTCAAGTATTCTGAATAGAAGAGTTACCGAAATCAGTATTACTAAAAATAACATACTAAAAAAAACATACTTTAAAAAACGGTAGTCGCATTTGTATGTAGATTTACACTTTATTATATTTTCGCTGATTATTTCCAACCGGGACTGATTTCCTCCATTTTATTGAATAAAATACCTTGAATCTATTTGCGGAATCAGAACTCTTTTTAGGAAACTGAAAAGAGTCAAATCCGATTCAAGATGGCGGCGTAGCACGGGGCTTTAGAAGTATTAGTATTCACCATACTCGATATTTTTTCCCTTCCCCTTTCGGGTAGGACCACTAGTACCTTCCAGTACCTACCCTATGCCCATATTCCTATATTTCCTTCTCTCGGATTGGTGCCTATTGAGCAGAATTTATTTGACTTTAGTAATCATATATATTGATTGAGAGCGGAGGGACTCGCTCCGGAGAAAATATGAGAAAAAGAAAAACTGAAATGATTCCTCAAAGGAGCGGGAAAAGACATTTTATCGAAATGTGATGGAGTATTTACCTAAATCGAAATTCTCCGAAGCCACCATTTTTCAGAAGTTGTAAAAGTACTTAGAAGAATTATCACTTTTTGTATAGGTATTTTATAGTAGGAACAAGTAAGTACTTTCTATTAGCCCGAAAGTCATAAAATTAATCATAGCTGGGACCCGAATATGTTTTACGAATAGATTTTGAAGTCAAATTTTACGCGTAAAATATATTCTGAGCTTAGCTTAGACTCATTAACAAATGATTACATTAAAGCTGCACCTTGTGTAATGTATAATGGTGATTTAAACTACGAATAAATTAACAAGAAAAACACTTACCAAAACATTATGCCCGAAACCAAATTTTACCCATGTAAAGGTTTAATTTCTGTATTGTAAATAGCAAAAAAACTACCTAATGAATAATAAAATCAACCTAAATAGTTTTTTCAATTACAAACAATAATCCAAAGTTCCCTTCAGGGTAGCACAAGGTTTCTCACAACGAACGTTATGGTGCTGTGGAGTTAGGGGGTAGATCTCACATGTTATGTAGTATGTATATACGAGCCGGTACACTCCTTATCCGTCTAAAAGAAACCCTAAAAGATTTTCTCTTGTGAAACCTTCCGTAGGAAAGGGCGGGTCTCGGAAAGAAAAATGTTCTTTCGAAAGGGGAGGAAGACGGCCATATATCAGACGGGTTAGCACATAAAATTCTGGAAAAGAAATAAAGTTGAGCTACGTAAAGTGCGTTCACGCTAGCGTAAGAGCTTTTATACTGAAAAATATCAACAAAAACTTAACGTTTTTCAATATGCAAAAAGTTTTCTTACCATATTCAACATTGAAGAAAAATTATTGCAATTATTTAAAAAGTCATTTTTGAGAAAGACTTAATCAGGTTTCTGCTTATGACGTAGACTCATAAGGATCAAATTTCACTTTCAAATTCCGTAAAAAAAAATCTTTTAATACCTATATTGATATTCATCTAAAAACGAACGTCTAACTTCAGTATAATTTTTTTATTTGAAAATGAATCCAAACAAGACTAAAAAAAACACTTGTGCGAAGTTATGGCTTTTCTATAAAGACGGTGCTCATACGGGACAGAAAAGTGTATAGTTTCTTGTGAAGTTTGCAAACTGTCCCGTATAAAGCGAAAACTGCATGGAATATTGAATGGTCGGCAAAACGTTTGGCTGACCAGACAGTTAATGTTTTTTATGTAAACGTTTAAGCAGATTTTGAAATATGAAATGCTTTTGAAAACGTTAAAAAAATCGCATATTTTCATTATTAGCTATAATAACAACTTCCTGCGCGCAAACATACGATAATAACTTACGATTGCGCTTAAATCTATTTGCGTGCCTTTTGACAGACTGTACCGTTTTCTAAACAAAAAACTGCACAGTTTTCGGTCTCGTATAAGTGCTCATTAGTGAAAACTGTAGACAACTATTTTCTTGTACTTACATGGAAACTCGTTAGATAATATGGATAATAAATACTGATATTTTGTATGCAAATTCTAGTATATTACTTACTCCTAACCAACTACATTTAAATACTATTGAAGGCAAATTACTTCTTAAGTGCATCGAACAAAAAGCTCACTTAAGCTTTTAAGATAAATCGCTAATTTTGCTTATTTCTTGGTAATTTTTTAACGATTACCGAAGCCTTAAGTAGGTCTCCCTTAGCTAATGGGGAGGCGATATACACATCACGTTGGTCTTATAAGAGATTGTGTATAACTAAATTATGATGGATGTTTCGCTTCATACCTGCTTTCGCTTCAAGCCACATTTAACGAAAATTGAGAAAATACATTCCAAAAGTTATTGTAATTTGTTTGCGTTTAAGAACTTCACAAATCATACAAATTTTTTTTGTAAAAATAAATTATTTGTGCATATATTTGCAGGTAATCACAATAAACAAAGAGTATCAAATATAAGTAAAGGACAGCAAAATTATCATGGAAAATAAAATTAACAACATTTTGAGTGTGTCCAAATACTTGTAGACAAAAACTGGATTTCACCCATAACGGGCTAATAATTACAATTTGACATCTCAACAGAGACGAGAAGTTTGGAAGGGAATATGGATATCTAGGCGAAATTAGCTGGTAAAAGTTATAAGCATAACAAATTGAAGATTCATCTTCAGGCGTTTCCAAGTAGGTGATATAATTCGGTAAGAATCTCACTTGCAATCATAAAGGTTTCTGCTATGCTTAAAAATTTTCTCAATGGATGACAGAGAGTGTTCACATGCGAAAGCGTCGCGCCATTTTACTGTATATAGGCAGATATGGATATCAAATACTAGGTGAAATGGGGAATGTTGCAATACATCAAGTGGCCACTTAACCCAGCCAATGACAGGTCATAAGCGCCCTGTAAACGCCTAGATATCCATATTCCCTTCCAAACTTCTCGTCTCTGTTGAGATGTCAAATTGAAAATAAAATTGTATATAAAATATTACATAATTTTCAACAATATTCAAGATTGGGAAAATTCATAATCTTCTATCGATTAAAAGTTCCTGCACCCGACATATTACTGGAAAAGCAACTATAAATATTTTTATAGCCGAGCCATCAGAATTATTCTTCGATTTCATCTTATTTATAAACTGTAGAAACTCGATTTCTATACTACCAAAGTTGGTTAATCTTTGGAAGTTGGAAATAAAATTTACGAAGCCGTGATCTTTAATGGGGATATTTGACCTCTGGATTTACATTGTTCGCTTATTTATGACCCTTTTTTAGAAAGTAGTATTTACTTGTAAGAGCCCATGAAATATCTAACACCCAAACACCCATAGTAAGTATAAACGTTCCTCACATTGTCACACTATAAAAATGTAAAGGGGATTTAAGAAATTCAAAGTCTCGAAGAAAATCGGGTAAAATCAGAAAAACTGATTTGCTTTAATTTGTCAAAAAGATACGACTACTGCTTTCCCTTATCCGCACCTAATGGTGCATAGAGCACTGCATTGGTTCACCAAGTGCAGTGTATCTTAAAATAAATTGTTGACTTTTCTTGCATGATACATGATTTATAATAAAATCCACTAATTTTTTCAACATATATTCCCAAATGCTCCACAACTTCGTGTGGTAATAAAATTGAATAGTTTATTGAAGGTAGTAGTTATTATTTTTTGTATATTAAGAGTTAGTCACACATGTCAGTCGTCGCTACATAAAACCTGTTTAAGTTTAAACAAATTTTATTTCAGCCCGGTTTTCCTTTTGGCCCTGATATCTTGTTCTAAACCGGCTCATAGATAAAACTTTTAAAAATAATGATAATTGATAAGTTAAGATGCCATTATGCTGGTATTTATAGTAGATACCTTAATATCAGATAAAATACGTGTAAGTTTATTTATGTGCTATTGAATTTCGGATTATGTTAAAATACCTGTTAGAGAAATAAACATAGGGACATCTGATAACCTTTCATGTACGCATTTAAAAATACTGGTACTAAGTATAGTAAACCTTTTTTTGAAATCATAAGCTAGATTTGATTTGGAATAAAGGGAATTTTTGACTAAAACAAAGGAAAAATCCACACTATTTCAGAAAAGCATTATTTAATGGCGACCTCCGTAGCGTAATGGCTAAGACGCTGGACTCACGTTACGAAGGTATCGGGTTCGATTCCAGGTAAGAACATACAAATTAAAAGTGATGTTTCTAAATCCTGGGTGTTTGTGACGTTGTTCCCCTTTGTAAATGGGCCTCCTGTCTTGTTAAGGGGGTTGAATAAATAAAATGAAATAAAATTTAATTATTAAAAAAATATATTTTTGCATCAATGTTGCATTAAATAGCATGAAAAAAAATAGATTAGGAAAAAAATTTAAACAAAAAAAAATCAATCACAACTGATGAAAAAGGGCATAAAATAAATTAAAAATGGAGGAAATGAATAAAATTATTATTTAGAACTGCATATTATGTACAATTTTTATAGAGTACATCTCAAAGCCAGGTCTTCCGCCACGCCTCACACCTGTCGTTATTGGAGGTATCTGCGTCCGATCCCGAATTTCGTCGTTGCGTAAGACTGATCATCTTGCCTTCATGTAACAGATGATCAAGATTCACTGAACTTGGTGTACCCACGCAGCGCCCTAGGCACAATTGGGTGCGGGATAGGGAAAGTAGAAGTATTAGTAGTAATGAAGCAAACCACCTAATGCCCTCCTTAGTGTCCTTAGACACTTGTTTCCAAAGCTTAGCGATCAAGTATTTCAAGCTTTTGCGAGGAGATTTTTAAAACAGTTAATATATTTTTTTCGTGCATCAGTGGACAAATCCGTACAGAGCGTTCGATCTTTAAAGAGATCAATATTACATTTCAGCAAACAATATCTGGCCGGGAAATTGGACGCAAAGACAAAGGGCTGAAAATGTAAAATAAATATATATTTTTCCGTTCGACTGGCCCAGGGATCCTCCATTAGAGTGGGCGCTTCAGCCAGCGACAGGCAATCTATCTAAATCTCATATTTCATATTCCAGATGACGTCCTTCGGAATAACCCCCGGGCGCAACAGCCACCTCAAAATGGCGAGGAAAAATACAAATATATTTTTCATTTTATATCCCTACAGATTTGAGGTAGAATTTTTTCAAATTCAGGAATATGGAAATTCGAGCGTTGACAGGGCTTATGACCTGTCATTAACATATATACAAAATCAAAAATGTTACCTGGTGTGGATATTCGCTAATAAGCGGAATGGGGAATGTTGTAGTACATAAAGTGGCCACTTAACCCAGCCAATGACAGGTCATAAGCCCTGTAAACGCTCGAATATCCATATTCTTGAATTTGAAAAAATTCTACCTCATGTCTGTAGGAATATCAAATTAAATATACACCTACTCTCCCGTCTTGGGATAAAAATCAAATTTGTGTTCAAGTATTTTAACACGCCCAAAAATGCAGAACAAATATATTTTGTTTTGATTAAAAATTAAATACGTATTAAATATTATTATATATACCCGCAAGGCATAGTATGGTGTTTTTAATGCCAACCCCCCCCCCCCCAAAACCATGATAATGAGACGGCAGGGGTAGGCCTATGTCCAGCAGTGGACCTCAACGGGCTGAGATGATGATATATATACGTAAACGAGTATTATCACATAAATTGTTGAAAATGTAACATTAAATTTACTATGTACTTCGAACAATAATTTCAGAAGAGTGACATTCCATACTTGAAAAATACTACGGTGTCTGAGGTGTCTACTTACGTCACTCACTACGTTATCAATAGGCATCTATGTCATCACTAGAAACGTATATTTTACACGAAAGAAAATTTGATGAAATACGATTTTTACAGCCTTATCGTCCTTTAAAAAATATTTTAATAAGCCTTCGTACAGTGTCTTATATTGCATACTTAAAAAAATATTTTAAATCCATTTCGCAAAAATGTGCCAGCCGCTCCGTGAAGCGCCTGCCGCTGTGCCTCCATTATGGCGGGAAGATATTATATTGTGCTACTTTTTTTATTCCATCGCCCCTTAATGTATTCTACGTCTTTGGAAAAAAATGAAACCTCCCGCTACTCCAGGGTTATATAATATATGAGGGGTACAGACGCAAAGGCAGCCTTCTACCACCGCACCGAAGAGATTTCAATAAAACTTGGAAGAATTTATGCACTACCAATACAGATCATACATATCTATTTATTTGTTCTTTTACATTCTTAATTTTTTTTTAATATAGAGATAATGTTCCCTTACTGGGATATCCCGTGCCGAGGGAAACCTCTAAATGCCTGAAAAACTTTTTCATTATATTAACATATAATATGGTGTGTTTACAAATTTTTATTGTCATAGTAGAACATAATGATACTATGTCGCTTAGTAACATTTTCCTTTGCGCTTGTATGGAAAAACGTGTTTAAAAGAAGAATGAAAGAAGAATAAAAAATATAAAAACTAAACCATTTTTTTTTTTTACAAAATTAAGAAATATATAACAACACAAGACAACATTATTATTGCACAATAAGGGCAACAAATATCTTACGGTAATTTAAAATATCTAAATAGAGCATTGAATACAATCTAGTCAATAAAAAAATATCAACATCGTAATTTCATATCAGCAATAATATGGATTCCACAAACTGCCCCAAAGCCATGTGATCGTCCGCCAATTCCCGTGCATCCTTGGTCTAATAATTGGGTTTTTTTTTCTGATACAAGCTTTTGCTTCTACACTCCTCATAAATATGGTATATATCCACATCCTTATCCTCCGGGACGCGGAGTGTGTGAAGGAGATATCCTTTGTAATGCGATGCGGAGATGTTCCTCTGCTTTCTCCCGCTTTTCCTACTTTTGTCGTATTTCCAGGCGTGAGTGGAACTTTTCCTATTATTGGGGACGGGATCGTAATAAAAACGCGCAATAACAATTTTGTTCATATTAAAATGGAACACCGTACGTAAAAACGTATTTCGAGTAACTGGTATAAATATGTACGGTATAAAGTATATACGTGGTATTTTACGGGTAAAAAAATCAAGGTAGCGTGCTATGGGGAATTTAACAAAATTAATAAAATCGTAGTACGTATTGTTAATTTATTGTTCATGATTTCCCGGGTTCGATTCCCATAGGGTGTCAACAAGAAATATTTATTTCCATGCTTTGGACTAGCACTGAAGCGTTAGACTGTTCATCTTACCTTGATGTTCCAATGTAGTACCCTATGCAGCAGTGGGTGCGGATAAGGAAAAGCAGTGGAAGTAGTAACTAGTATTATTTAAAAACGTAAAAATTCACTATCAATTTTTTTTTTTAACCTGTACTGGCACTGAAGCGTTGATCATCTTACCGTCACGTAAAAACAATATAACGATACACTTCACTTGGTTTTTCCGATGTAGTGCCCTATGCACCATTGGGTGCGGATAAGGGAAAGAAGAAGCGGTAGAAGTTTTATTTACGAAACAGAAAAAATCACAATTAGAAATATTTTTTTGAAAGACTTGATATTTTTAACAACAACATTTTGAACGTATACAAATACTTGTAGACAAATTACTGGATTATACCCATGCTGGGCTGATATCAGATATTACTGATATCCCAACAGAGACAGAAACTCTGGAAACGAATGTGGGTTACTTAGGCGTTTACAGGGCTTATGACCTGTCATTGGCTGAGTTAAGTGGCCACTTGATGTACTACAAAATTCCCCATTCCGCCTATCAATTTGTCATATATGGTTGTCGGATGATAGGCGGAATGGGGAATGTTGTAGTAATGACAAAAATTTGTCATATATGGTGGTCAGATGATAGGCGGAATGGGGAATGTTGTAATACATCAAGTGGCCATTTAACCCAGCCAATGACAGGTCATAAGCCCTGTAAACGCCTAGATAACCCACATTCATTTGCAGAGTTTTTGTGTCTCTGTTGAGATATCCATAAGACTTGATATTTTTTTATTTTATTTATTGAATTTTTCTCATTTCATACGTTTTTTGAACAAAAAAATTATAATAGTCGTAAAACATAAAAATACATTTTTGTGATAAATAAAAAACCATAGTGAGAGAAAAATTCCACATTTG
Organism: Micrasema minimum; assembly: GCA_022494985.1. Classification (NCBI taxonomy): domain Eukaryota; kingdom Metazoa; phylum Arthropoda; class Insecta; order Trichoptera; family Brachycentridae; genus Micrasema; species Micrasema minimum. Next base: position 24,579 of record JAGVSP010001210.1, read on the forward strand.
CATAGCCTGTACTTATACAATATCTTCTTTATTAAATAATATATTTAAATCAAACTAGATTTTTGGTTCTTTTTTTTTAAATTTGATTTATTTTGTGATAGTTGCTTCGCCTTGTTTCAAACTGTTTGATAATGCCCTAATATTTGTGGGATTTATTTTGCTTCTCAATATAAATTACGTTGGAGAAAAACACCAAATAGCGTCTAAAAATCACTACAATTCTTGTTCTAAAAAAACGATTTTTAAGATGAGGCTCTTTGAATTTTAGGTAGGTAGCGTCCGGCAAAAGCGTTACGGCTGGCTGGGCCTTATACTACATATGCCTCCCGAGAGCCTTAACCATGCTTGCCTATTGCCACTAGGTTCTCGGCATCCTGGACGTCGACTGCTGACAATCCATCGGCAGTTTGCGTCGGAGCTTTGGGACGCGGACCTGACTTAGGAGGATGCATGGGATTTTGGAGGGAGATTGTGGAATCCATATGTTTCGCATAGGGAGCAGATATTATTGTGTAAGCTTAGTGTTTGTGAAAACACATCCAAAATATGTTTTGAATAATAATTTCCAAACGTAAAATACAAGTATCTCCAATGTGAGCTTTTCTCGTTTAAAGTCAGTTAAAAGCTCTATTGTGACGTCATTTCCTCGTTCATTAAACTACCACCCAGACATAGACAGTAAGCTGGTGACCTTCAACTAACTTGGGGCGATTTGTGACCTAATTTAAGTTAGCCAACTGCAAAAGTTACGGACAGACTCCGTACGTTGACATCGTTAGTCAACTTTGCGTTACGGATAAAATTTGAGCTATTTTACAAAGCTATATTTTAGTTAAAACGCAGAGAATTAAGGAATATGTAGTACAAGAAATATTTTGTTAAATATTTATGGATATATTATTTGTAATGAGAAAATATTATGAGATCATATATGTTACACAGGTGAATTACACGAATTTGTACAATTTGTCATAGATTTAAACTGCCTCTTATCACATATAAGGAACATATTTTTTTATTTGAAAAACCACATTCATATTAACTTCATCGTGAATCAGACCCACGATACAGTAAGCATGGATGGTAGACAAATGAGATAACTACTACACATCAAGGCTGACGTACATCTTAAAAAAAAATTTAAAAAATTTAACCACCTCAACAGGCCAGGAGGCCCAATTATAGAGGAACAACGTCACAAACACCCAGGCTTGAGAAAAATCAATTTTGATATGTTTTGTGCTCTCACCGGGAATCTAACCCAGAACCACAGTATCGTGAGTCCAGCATCTTATCCGTTCCCCTAAGGAGGCCGTCAACGCTATCTTAATGCAATCATAGATTATAATTTTTTTACGTGTAGGTACATGTCGCTTTTTTTTATTTAATGAAAAACTGTTTGTTTGCAAAAAAAAACATTATAATTACACCATACATAAATACATTTTAAAATTACGATCTTAATTGAACGTACTGACTTAAAAACAAACAAAAAAAACGTAAAACTCTTGAAGGAATCACTATAATAATAATAAGTAAAACTCGATTCTTTTTTCTGATGAAAAGCGTATTTTTGCGAGACGCCTCTACACCACCGTGTACGTATGTATGTATAGTGGCACACACATACATACACTTGTATATAAAGATCCCGATTGTACACGAACGTAAAAAAGGAAAGAGGTAGAGGGGACGAAATCGCTTTTCCTATATCCGTAAGTACCAACGGATGCGTCGTTCGTCCTTCGTGCGATGTCCCTCCGCCCTCCCCTTCCTTCCCCCTTCCAAGGAAAACGGAAGCGACGAAAACGTAAGCAAATAAGAGACGAGAGAACACAAAAAACTTGCGTGTGTGTTACTTTTATTCCTGTGTAGGTGTGTGCGTGTCCCGTATTGATAATATTGCAGGCGCATGCGCAGAAATAAACACACTATCCTGGAAAAGGACAATACAGATGTGTGTTTTGTGCACTTAGCGATGCGCGAAAACGATCGATTGATTCATAATCGGTTATAGGTTACCTATAGTTAATTCTAGTTGGTTTTATAATAGGGTTCTTCCCGATAGCATGAATATCCTTGAAAACGTTATAAATATTCAAAGAATATTTTTACAATTCCAACGATATAAAACACAATGATCAAAAATGTTGTTTTCATTTAAAAACTTATGTTTTAAAAACACGAAAATACGAATGATATTTAACGCCCGTTATTGGCTAGTGACGTCATACCCGTCTACCGTGAAAGAAGTGAAATTCATTCCGTAGTGAGCGCCTATATTGCTGTGACGTCACACCGCATGCGCGCCAAATGGAGGATTTTGCGAGCGATTTGAAAAAGTGTTATTTCAAACCGCGCTAGAAAATTCATATGACATCGTAAAAATTTTTTAAAAAATCCCTTGATATTGTTATTTTTCAATCATTTTTTTGAAATAAAAAATCTTGAAGAACCCAATTTAATAACAATCTTCCACGTAGTAATAATAATATCGCACCATATATACTGTACTGCACTGAGTCCTAATTTGTCAAAATTAATAGAGAATACCACGTTATAGCTCAGAGAAATGTGTTTTTACTCTTTCCTATGTCAAGATTTTACTGACGTGATAACGTCTAATAGATCGATGATCGCCGGCTGCGCACAAGAGCGCGAAACAAGCGATAGAGAGGCGCGATCGGCCTAAGCGTTCAGTTTGTGACGCATCTATCTCTCTTCCACTCCATCGGCCGATGCGTCCGAGTAGAAGGGAGACAGCAGCAGCACACAAGAAAAAAAAACAAAAAAAAGATAATTTATTGAAAAAGTTGTAATTTTCAATTAACTTCTGCTTTGTATTATACAAAATAATGCAAATTCAGTAATTATAATTCAATTCAATTCTTAGAAGTATGTTTTTTTTAATCAATGTTTTCTTATGACGTTATCACGTAAAATTATCGTCCGTAAACCGACTTTACAGACTTTTGCTTTTTTGAGTTACTGCTGTATTGTATTACTGCAATGGTAGTGGTGCGATAAATACTACGAAATTTACGCACTTAAGCACTTAGGTAAAAATAATCACAAAAACAGTTTCTATTCTTTTTTTTGGAAGTGTTCTTTATTAAGAAAATAAACATAACTTTAGAAAAACAAAAAAATAATGCCGTCCCGATAAACCGCAATTTTGCCTACTATTTGCCTACCGCAATATCTACTAATTGTTTGTAAAACTAACCTAGTTAATGATATAATTTACGGAAGTAAAATTAAAATTTGTTTTATTGCTATTGGTTGGGCAAGAAGTCCAATCGTCCATGTGCTTGAGAGCTGCAGGACGAGTGGAGATTAAGTTTTTTTTTGTACAGTCTCGTGATGATAAATTCTTAGTCAAATAAAACTCTGATACAGTACCTACAGTTTATTTTGACCAAGTAGAGCATTCGCACTGTTACTATTGACTAATTATATTAACTAAAATTATTATTAAATGACTGTGACGGGCATCTTCAGTCTCTTAAATCTCGAACTAATTCGTTTTCTGCGAAGTGTAACAACGTGAATTAAAACTCTGATTTTGAGAATTGTGACAAAATTAAGATTGGTCGTTTCTGACTAAAAATGTTTATGTGTCTAGCGAACGAATCCAATATTAAAATATAATTTTTTCAATTATCAATAATAATATAATGATTAATTTTATTGCATCTATTGAAATTAAATTACTGAAATTAATAGAGGTACCTAATGGACTTGCTAAAATAAAGGAATGATTAGATTGTCACAATACCTTGCACAGCTAAGTTGGTATTCTTAGTGACTTGAAGTTGGAGTCCCACGTGTTGACATAATTAAAAAACTTTCATGTTATTGCTTTTTGGACGCCATGTTATTTTCAAGTTGCTTCGTGTCTACGGTACGTTTTGCCTTAAATTGATTTCAAAGACTGCTGTTTAGATTAAACAATGCTAGTTTAGAAAAGATGGATTTATCAATACAGTAAAAATAATTAGACCAGACGCGCAATTCAAGATCTTGTTAAAGAGCATTCTCCACCACGTGACTCGCGGCCGCGTACTCCATACAAACGTATTCCTCGATTTTCTCCCTAGAATTCAGCATTCGAGAAATGATTTTTTCACACGTTTTAGATATTGGCCAGATGCGTGTTTGCATCGTCTTATTTTTTAAATTATTTATTTATTTTCTTTAAAAAATAAAATATTTTGAAAAATCTAAAAAAGGCCTAATCTCTTCAAGAGCTAAATTTGGCAAAGTTACGAAAAAGAAAATAATTGTTTGAATTCCCACTACTGCGCTATATGCGACACTACTGAATGGCGAGTGATTTTGTACTGTAGATGACTCGCCATTCCGAAGTGTCGCATGCGACTTTTAGTCCAGCATAGGGTCCCAGGTGATGATAAACTCATAATATTACATTCAGTGCTCCAAATACCACCAGCGTAGACAAAAAAAATTAGAGAATTAATATATATTTAAAATTCAATCTGCTAAATTGGGTTCTTTCCGATTTTTATTTTTTATTTTAAAAAAATGATTTGAAAAATTACAATGTCTAGGGATTTTTTTTTTTTTTTTTTACGATGTCATATGAATTTTCTAGCGCGGTTTGAAATAACACTTTTTCAAATCGCTCGCAAAATCTCCATTTGGCGCGCATGCGGTGTGACGTCACAGCAATATAGGCGCTCACTACGGAATGAATTTCACTTCTTTCACGGTAGACGGGTATGACGTCACTAGCCAATAACGGGCGTTAAATATCATTCGTATTTTCGTGTTTTTAAAACATAAGTTTATAAATGAAAACAACATTTTTTTTTGATAATTGTGTTTTTATATCGTTGGAATTGTAAAAATATACTTTCAATATTTATAACGTTTTCAAGGATATTCATGCTATCGGGAAGAACCCTATTGATGAAGTTTTTTGAAGATCCAAACTATGCCCCGCTGCGCTGTGTGTTCTTGCTAAGTAAGTGGGAATTTGTCCACAGGAATTAATGATTATTAACAAGCCGTATTACGTATATTAAGAAGACTCATTACAAATGTCACGGTGATAGACGTTGAAATACGACTAAATTAAGATACGCGATAAAAAAACATGTCTTGGAAAGATATAACAAGTTAATTATGCCAATATATCGTTCTTAAATTTGCACTGAGTCGGTAAGAGTCCACCATTAGTTGAAATTAATTACCTACACGTTATACCGCCATATCGGAACCCATCTACCACCATCGCTTGGTGTTGCCCGCGCAACGAGCATTGACGAAATTCCCGAAGGTAAAAAATATCAATAATCCCGCAATGTAAACAAAATATTAATAATTTGTATGTGATGTGTTCTGAGTTCTGTGGTATCGTACACTTACGATTTTTTTTCAGCAAAGGAATCGGCAACCCATTTTTATTGCCTGGTTTGTGGTGTTTAGTTATATTCCAAACTAAGAAGAGAAATAACGAGTGAGCGCCAAGCGCGGTCTCGCAGATATTTTAAAAATAAAAAATGTGTTCTTTATTTTAAAAAAACAATTATGAGCTATTTTTCTATTTTTAAATACCTATTTAGTTGACGAAAAGAATTTTTTACTAGTTCCAGGGACTATTTATAATTTGTGTATGTATGATGTATAATAGTTTTTATGGAATCCCCAAATTTCCTTAATACGGACTTAAGTCCGTAAATAAAATAAAATTAAATTTTTTTTTGAAAAATTCACTATAATTCTAAATCAAATTATTGATAGCTTTTAAATAAATCTTAAACAACTTACATACTAGATATGAGACTCCATTTCCAAAGATCCTAAATACTCGTATGCGCACAGACCTTTATTGCAGCGGCTTGTGGCTTGATATTGAACGATGTTTTTAGTCATCATACTGACCGTTAATATCCATATCTAATAAATTTTTCATTAAAAAAAAATTAAAAAACAGACGCCTCATTATGTCCATATTTTCGAGTTCGGTTCTGCGTCACATTTGCGCATAAAAAAGCGAATTAATAAACGCGCTAACCGCTTAGTTCAGCTATTATCCGAAATTGATTTGGGCGCGAGATAATACGCAACTGCTTGTGTCAAATAAAATATAACGCGACTGTCATGAACTGAGATTCTAGGAAGAGACACATGGCGGGCTCATAAATTAAACAACTTAAGATAATCCCCTATCTAAAGACTGTTGATTGCATCGTGCAATTATTTGCAAACTCATCATCTTACCAAATCCGATCCCTATTAGGAGTATACGGTTTTCACAAACTGCCTCCAAGCAAAGCGATTGGCCGACAGTTAAGTCTTTATTTGAAATTTAATATACTTTTTGGGCATTGAAAAATCGAAATTCCACACATAAGTATTTCATTATATTATGGGTCTTTACCCAACTTTCAGTTATTTTCATTAGTCGTTTTTTTTAATACTTAATTTTCAGCTATTTTTATTCCAGTTTTTGCCTACAACTATTTAGATGGGTACTGGGATGGGCTACTGAGACACCTAGTTGCAGGCTTTCGGGAGAGGCTGATGAAAAGCTCCAACCTCATCATCAAACAGCTTGTGCAACACATATGGGAATTGGACATGTGGCAGCACTGGAGTGTAATGTTGTGTGTCCAAACACCAGTGAACTGACATTTTTTTTTCTTTTCTTAAAATTACAACTCTTATTTTTTTAATTTTTTTTTATTGTAATTAATGATTAGTTAAGTTATGAAATATATATGTATTGTATTCAACCTATGCTATGGCTAACTAAGTATTGCACTGACTGCTTAGTTATGCTGGAATAAACACTATTATTATTATTATTAGGCTCACTCAAAATGTTGTATTTCAAAGCTGGTCTCTTAGGTTGTGTAATGTTATCTATTGTATCGACATTACATTTAGTTTGTATTCATACAAGAAACATACAATAATAAAACATTATTATGACTTCGTGGCATTTTATTACTTAATATGCACGTGGGATTCCAATAATTCAGAGTATTGGGTACTTAAATGATAAGTCGTGAGCAAGAAATACCATTGTTTGGTGGGTAGAATCCCAAATCTGTAAATAAATTATTGAACGAGAATGGTATCATTCAGTACATTATTTTGGTTGCTACGCTATTCATTTGAATGGATAAAGCAAATTAATGTAAAACTTTTAATAATGATGAACTGCCTTTTTAAAATAGCCTAGAAAAACTTTATCTTTGCATTTTTAGGTTATAGCTATTTTTATGTTTAATATAATTTAATTTATATATTTTAAAAATGTTTTACTTTTATCTAAACCTATGTAGGTATAGACCGTTTTCTCTAGTGATACACCAAACAATTCCAATTCTTTGATAAAACCAATTGGATTTCTAAAAATTTGTCGTAATAACTACTTAAGTATATCCAATCAATGCGTAGAAAGAACCAACAGTATGACATTTAGGTTTTACCCTTTCAATTGATTTCGCAATGGTTATTACGACACTTCTTCATAATAAATCAGAGGTTCTCTGTTGAGATATCAATTACACATTCAAAATCTGGCGTTATATTTTTAGTAGATTGCCATATCACTTTGAAAAGGTTCTCAATTGATTAGTTAGATAGAAATTTGAATAATAATATTTAATATTTTAACACTTTATTTTAATTTATTTAACTACCTCGTCAGGCCAGGAGGCCCAATTACACGAAAATTTACATTTTATTTTTGTGTTTTCACCGGGAATCGAACCCGGAACCTTCGTATCGCGAGTCCAGCGTTTTAGTCATTACTGCGGAGGCCGCCAATATCGTAACACAATGGAATAAAATACAAGTTTCAAGCCTTATATGTTTATATTATAATATGTACCTACTTATATATTAATATGTATATTTAAGTCTTGCAGCACAAAATTTTCTGTGAATGCAGAAAAATCAAACTAAAATTTCACAAAGCCATCGGTGCAATCCATTTGTAAATCCGATAATTAATAAGCTAGATACGACAATTTAATGTCTGAGATTTATAAAGAAATGCTATCCGTGACGTCACCGATCACAAAGGGAAACGACCATTTTAATTAAAATAAAAATATACGATAAAGGCAACATTTAGGTACCCCGCAGGCTAGAGACTTTCTATCGGGCGATAGTTTAGTCGGGTTGGGCTGCTAGCGCGCACACTGAATCAACAAAACAGTCGGGTTGGTGATGATGTGCGCACACACTAGAGAACAGTCGGCCAACTGCTCTCGAATGATTTTCCAGTTAACAAACGACTTTTGAAGAGAGCGGTCGCAATGAATGTTGGAACAATATTGTCTAGAAAAGTTATTATTGCTGCAATACTACGAAGGAGAAAGCTATCACCCGATTAAACGATCGGCAAGTGTGCGCGCGTGGAAGAGCGCCATACTGATTAAGCTATCGGCCGATAGTTTATCGATATAATAGTTTAAAGGCAATCGCAAGGCCTATTAAACTTAGCAATCGGCCGATACCGGATCGTTGTAGTATGCGCACTTGCATACATCTTCATACTGATTAAAAGCCCGACTGAACTATCGCCCGATAGAAAGTCTCTAGTCTGCGGGGGCTCTTAGGCAGCATCTATGAGCACTGAGCACGTATTTTTATTACTTTTATGGCGCTTGTAAACCAATATGTTCGTGTAGCCGAGGTGAAGAGTCACTTATCTTCCATTCTGCGTGAGGAGTGTGGGTGTCCCTTATTGCATTTTAACGCAAAGAAAATGGCTGTTCTCACAGCAGTTTGTAGCAGAAATGGCAATCAATTTTTTTATGACTCGCTTACGTCTGAATCACGCAATGTATCACGGGACGGCGCAGGCTACAGACGCATGGAGGCGTATTAATAAAAAATGGTATTTTCTGATAGTGGGCTTTGATGTGCATTAAGAGCTTTGATAGTCCTAATTCAGAACACTGTAAACATAGAGATAAATTCTAAGAAAAAATCAATTCCATGGCAGTGAAAATTATTGAAAATATGTACTTTATCATGGTTCGTAGATTTTTATGGCATTCAGGAAATATATCGTATTTTTCTGGGTTGTTAAGCCGTGTTTTTGGGGTCGTGCTTAGCCAAAGTTTCGGATTAAAAATATTATCAGGTTGTGTCTTGAAGTAAAAAAACGGATGATTAATGAGTTTTTTTCATATTTTAGTGAACTACCTACGTATAAATTGTTTACAAATACCTTTATTCAATAAAATTATTGTAAATACCTAAAATTGTCATCTTACTGGCTCGGTCATAGAGAAGTTTTAAATACCTATTAAAACGGGATATAAGTAAAAATCGACTAATTTTAAAATCATTAATTAATAATTAATTTTTCAATTCACACTCGACGTTGTAAAGTTAAGTACCAATTCGTGTGGAAAAAGTATCTTATACATCTATTCTAAATATACCTTTGGTATTTGATAGAGAGCCATAGACTTATTTTTAAATTGGGAGTTACAACATTCTGTAGTTAAAAGAAAAATGAAAATCAGTAATTGAAAACGTTAGTGGTTTAGGAGAAAAAAATATATAAATCAAGAGAACAAGATAAGCTTTAATAATAATACTTTGTATAAGGCATTAAAGGCAGCTATTGAGACGATTCTCAACCCCGCACGCGCACTTAAGATTTTTTACATTGTCGACATAGAAATACATTTGAAAGTAAAGAAATAAAAAAAATTAAGAAATACTTTTATTTCTGTCATGTCTGGTGGTGTTGAAACCCAAATTTAAGGCTTTGTTTACACCTCCAAATGCGTTTTAAAACCTATAATGTATTTTTAAATGCAAGCTTTGATTCTGTTGTTTATGGTGACCATTTTCACATTTGAAAAGAACACGACTTATCAGAAATTTTTGTGAGCGAGAATTTAATTTAATTTACAATAATCATGAATTTCATCATTGTTTAAAAAATAAAAAAATAAAAATTTGTCTCTGATTTTCGTAACCTCAATTTTATTAAAGAATTGCATTTAATAAAAAAAAAACACATCCATTATTTATTTATCCGCATTGAATTGCATAAAAATACTACTTCTACTACTTCCCCTTATCCGCACCCAATGATGCATAGGGCACTACATTGGTACACCAAGTGCAGTGTATATTGATCATTTTTATTTAAAAAAATTTTTTAGCAACAATTTGAATTGTACATACATTATACTTGACGCCCTATTGTTAGAGATCTGCCTTGTATTTCCGCAGAGAAAAGCGTTTTTTTAAGTGACTTTATTATTTGTTTTAAATCTGTGTTATACTTTGTATGACAAATCAGTACGGAAAAATTACTTTACATACTAATTAATAAAAAATGGAAATGTCACTAATCGTACACAATCCATGGTCTGGATTATTGAATATCAAACATAAGCGATTGTATATTCGATAATATTATAATGTATTTACAAATGTAATTTATGTATAGTAGTATTGTTTTTGGATACTATGCTTGTAATAAATTATATTTGCTTTATGGCCAAAATTATTGAGATCAAAATGTAATGAAGGAAAAAAAACAAAATATGGTACCTACCTAGATCTGAGACTGTTTTTACAGTACAAAAATAATCAAGGTACCTACTTCAATCATTGATCCAATCAAATCACAATAAGCTAAGAATAAAGTAAAAGTTGTAAAGACCAACCCCACAATACAATTGATTCATTAAAACTTCCCCCGGTGACCTCGAAAAACAAAAAAATACTCGAGTTTAAATTTAGAACGGCCGCGTAACCTTCCATTACGCACCGCCAATTAACTCCAAGCGGGGAGAAGCGAAAATAAAACGAAAAAAAAACAAAAACATCCCCCGATCTTCGTGCTATCGACCCGTCGACCTTGCAATGAATGACCTAATTTTCTTTTACGCCCAGTTTCATTACAAACTTAAAATTTTTAACCTAGAACTTTAAATTACGGCGCGTCGGGTTCACCGACCTACGACCCTTAATTTTTTAACCAACTCCCTCTTATTTACGTTACGCCATTTTTAAAGCACGGTGTTTGGGAAGTTTCGAAACTTTAACTTTATTATCACAGTTTTAATAGCTTTCAATGTCTTAATAAACATATTTAATTTTGTAAAAAGCACGGTTTAGCTGTTTAATCAAACAAGTTTTAATAATTAATTATTATAAATATAATTGTTCGCCTCGTGTCGTAGCAGTTTGCCTGTTGGGCTACCACGCATGAGGTCGCGGGTTCGATTCCTGATGGGGTCGATTTGAAGTGTTAATTTCAATTTGGTTTTTCACATAAGTATTCTATAAGTATCTTTGGGCTGAGGCTGAAGCGTGAGACTGATCATCTTGCTATCATGTAACACATTATCAAGATTCACTGCACTTTCAATTTTGTACCCTAAGCATGATTGCGTGGGTATAAAGGAGAGTAGTAGTATATCATAACAACAGAAGTATTTATTTTAAAATATTATTTTGGCCTCCATAGCGTAATGGTTCCAGACTCACGATACTGAGGTTCCAAGTTCAGTTACCGGTAAGATCACAAAAATTAAAAGTGATTTTTTTCTTTTTAAATTCTGGATGTTTGCTATGTTGTTCCCCTCTATTACTGGGCCTCCTAGCATGTTGAGGTGGTTACCTAAATTAACAAAAAATAGAAGTAATATTTCGAAAAACATGGTGATAGATACTCGTACCACCCTGTCCCAAAATACTTTCTTTTCCTCCACCCCTGGGAGCGTCTTCGCCCAATGGGGTAATTAAATTCTTCCTCAGAGCGAGCGACCAGGGGCGCAGCGCCGCGGGCGGACAAGCGCCCCCGTAACAAGACACCGAGCCGCAATTATAGCGGGCCCGACTACGGCCCTGCGTAAATATCACGCACCCTTCTTTGCTCGCACCAGTTTCCGGTCGTTCGATATAGTACGTTCGCTATAGACAATTTGTTTATTTTTAAATCTTAGATATGAATGACAATAATATTTCATATTCTATCCGAACTATTATGTGGTTTTGCTTTTTTGCAAAAGAAAAAGGTATATATTCATATTTTCGTACATTTCGGTGGCCTCCGTAGCGTAATGGCTAAGACGCTGGACTCACGATACCGAGGTTCCGGGTTCGATTTTAAGTGAGTACACAAAAATAAAAAATAATTTTTCTCCAACCTGGGTGTTTGTGACGTTATTCCTCTCTGTAATTGGGCCTCCTGGCCTGTTGAGGTGGTTGAATCAAATTTAAAAAAAAATATTTAAAAAATTTAATATCCGTATCAAATTTTCGCCTTGAAATAAAGTATTTTGTCAAGAAAGTATTCCTTTTATTTATCCCGTTCATATGATTGAGAATGAAACAAGTTTGTGAAACTGGATGCGTTTGCTAGCGTAGGTTGACATTAATTACCATGCGCAGTTTCAAGTACATCAGCCGTCGGCGTCGTGTGCTGTGTTGAAGGTAACGTAAAGTTCCTGTCCGCGGCCGCGTAGCAAGTCTCATCGTTCACATATTCTCCAAAATATTTATTTTATTTAATTACAAATAAATAATGATCGGGGTAGAAACTAACATACCCTACTACTGTTAGTTTGGGCCGACTCTGAATTATTTTTTATTTATTTTATTTTTCAAAATTTAGTTATAAATGACCCTTTATAGTATGTATAATTGATTAAAGTGCATAATCTCTTGACTTTTCTACCACGTCAGCTACGCAGCGAGGAGGCCTTTGCCAGCTCGACTAAAGCCTCAGACCAGCCCATTGATTTTGTATGCGTAAATTATTTTGTGATACCTTGGACTGGTGCTGAAGACTGGTCATTTAGCTCTCGTGTAAAAAATAATCAAGATCCACTGCAATAGGTGTACCAATGCAGTGCCCTATGCACCACTGGGTGCCGATGGAGAAAGGTATTATTATTATTAGCAGTTAATTCTTTTTTCCGATTTTGTAAAACAAATTCATCATTTAATACACCGCCTTATTCTTGCTGAGCTATACACATTTCCCCAATAAAATTTTTCAGAAAGAGTTACACCAAAATTTGGTGCCATAAAAAGTACTCATACTACAATAATATGCTTATTCAAACAAAAAATATATATTGAACGGACTATCCCAATATTTCCCTACGCGTTTCCGAAGTTTTCCCTTTTCCGTTGTAAGAAAACATATTGTAGGCAAAAAGTTGTGCTACAGAATTATAAGCACGGTGGAATAAGGACATATTTCTCAACTCAAACGACTGTTATTGTGCCAAGAAAAACATCAAGAGCTCTCTGTTACTTCTCCTTTCGTATTCGTTTTCCAAGTACATTCCACTGATTTCACCCCTAATGCGGGTGCCAACAAATTTCACCCGAAAATATCTTACATTATGTATTAGAATTATAGGTATCATTAATTTTAATCGTAATGATACAGAATGATAATTTTTTTTATCAACACATTCGAACTTTGGGCTCATCTGAGAGCGAGTTGGAAATGTTGGTATTTTGTAATAAATTTTTGGGATTAATGACTGCCACAAAACTTCGAAAAAATTATCACAACGGAGGCTTAGGGTCACAAAAGAGAAAATACAAAAAATAAGGTGAAAGTTATCAGATAAGAGGTTCATCTAAGTAACCAGATAAGTGGTTATAGAAAAGGCTCGTATTTTCTGATATGTTTCATTATTCCGTCACTAACAAAACATTGATTTTTAAGATATTTATGTTGAAAGCACTCACTTTGCAGTTATTCAATATAAACTATTTAAATGCTTTGTTTTAAACTACTTTTTTACTAATAAAACTCCCGACCGGTTTCCAGACAACGCGGGTCTATTTTTCAATGGAACAATTTCAATTGTTATTTATTCTTTATGTCATTGATATAATTAAAAACCGCAATTTTTGAGGTTAGCCCCATACATGTGCTTTAAATAATTTTCTAAGAAAATGCGGAGATTTTGAAAAAATTAACGGATTCCATGGGAAAAATGTTGGAAATCTTAATTTTGAGCACGTAAAATCCTAAGAATTAGCGAGCCAATTTTAAAAAATCAGCATTTTGCGGTCTCATTTTTTGATTTTGTGTGCGCCGCCGCATTGGGCAAACACGATTTTTCCTAGCTTCAGTATGCCCTTTAAGTATAGTAAGATGAAATTATTTACTTTTTTTATATCTCTACAAGAATGAAGTACTTTTCCAACCTTTTTTTTACTCCCGTCATTGGAAAAATCCAGATTTGTGTGCAAGAATTTGGACGTATTCAAAATGTTGAACTTATTAACATTCTTCTCTCACTTTCCTATGCGGACATGTTGACATCATTAGATTCCTCCATGAGACCCTATCGCCGACCAACACTCTCACCTCCCGACGTAAGTCCCGCATCCATCAGCTAAGTTCCGTGTTCATATTAGAGTATTTTAACAGTTTGTACGGGTAACAAAAGTAACTCCATTCTTTTAATTTTCATACGTACGTACATAATATGCCTATAATTTAAAATATTGGGATCACTCCAAAAACCAGTTAGTAAACATTAAATTTTTTGGCAAATTTTCATGAACTGGCTCGGACGCGTCGACCGTCGTGTGTAATCGCCAGACAGAACGCACAAATAATTTCTTTTGTTACGGTATTTCCTTAAAAAATATTCTGCATATAAAAAAATATGAGTTGCTTTTTGCGTTTTTTTAGGTGTTGTATTTTGGAAAAGTTCGTTGAAAAGTTTTTCTAATTTGCTTTTATATCTGTTAACCAGGAAAGGGCTGTTTTAATAACGTTAATGATAATAAATTTTAATATCAGATAATTTCTTTTGCATTAGCAAATTTGAATCACAACAATTTTTTAAATATTTGTGATATAATTGTTGAGATTAAAATTCCTTTAAAGGAATTGCGTGTTTTTGTTTACTCTACTACCCATCCTGTTATTTAGGTAATAATATTTAATTAACTTAAAGTTTGTAGAATACCACACCACTCTATTATAACAAAAAACTTCTTTTGCTTCTTTCAAATACATAATTCTTCTCATTCGAAGTGTTCCAAATAACGTCTAGCAATAAGGCGAGGAATTTAAATTAAAGTTTAAACGAGGCTTTGGTATTCCAAATTGGCATTAATGTTCAAATACGTATCAAATGTACGTTCAGTTTTTCCTACTTTTCCTAGCGGTGTACAAACAACATTAAGGGGACCAGCATCGTGCCTTCTACGTACCTTAAAGGAATTTACTCAATATAATTGAATTCTAAACATTGCCTTTTCCAGGAATGACGGTTTGAAATTACAGTTCGTCCTTTCGTATAAACAGTTCCCTTTTCAAAGGTTGCGAAAGTATTAGGAGTAAAAAAAAATACGGTTGTTAAGTTGTTGCCTTGCCATAAGAATTATTTGTTTAAGTTCTGTGAAAATATTGCCACAAAACACGAGATATTTAGTCTATTAGAAGTTTATTTGCTATATGCAATTGATTATTTTCTAAATATTTGTTTTCCATTTCGCTTAATAAATAACGGTATTACGATTTTTTTTATTCTGTTCACGATGCTTACAAAAATTATAAAACCTTAGTAACGTAGCGTTTATTACGTAGGTAAATTGGTATTGTATACTACAGCTAGGTATTTCTAAAACTTGACAATGTCACGTTTTGTTTAAGATGTTTAGATTTGTGGTTTTGTTTTGGATTTTTCGTAAATAATTTACACACAACAAAACATTTTATCTCTGACTAAGGAATAAAAAAATGAAAATGTAAGCCCTAATTGTTTTTGCTTACAAATTATTTATTTTAATAAAAGAAGCCATGAAAAATACCGCAGCTATTAAGAGTATACTCCACCATGTAACTCGCGACCGCTTTCCCATACAAACGTATTCCTCGATGTTCTCCTTAGAATTTAACATTAAGGCAGTAATTTTTCACACATTTTAGGTATCGACCAGATGCGGGTTTGTATTGTCTTATTTTTTAAATAATTTATATATCTCCTTAAACAAATAAAATATTTAAAAAATAAGACAATGCAAACACGCATCTTGTCGATACCTAAAATGTGTGAAAAAATCATTGACCTTATGTTAAATTCCAGGTTCTGCTACGTTCGAGGAATACGTTTGTATGGGAAGCAGCCGCGAGTCACGTGCTTGAGTATGCTCTTGAGCATATAAGAATTAAAAATGTTTTTATCTTATCTTTCGTACACGTATTGAATGAAAGCAGATCTTTTTTTATTTGTTTTTTTATACAAATAAAAAAAGCAGTTTTGTTTTTAATTTTCTGTTACAGCTTCGCTCTATTTCTGTAGAAAGTCTGGTATTTAATGCCATCATTTTCTTCCTTTTACGGCATTTAAGCATCGGATTTTGTTGAAGACTTCCACCTGAACGGAAGCCGTCCTTCTTGAGGTTGAAAAATTCTCCATGGGTGTTTGAAAGCCAAACTTCAATGCAATTACTTCAACATATAAATTGTGTTTCATAGCCGTTCGTACGTTTTCAAGTAGCGGCGTTTACGTCGGTACTACCATTTTAAGTTTAAAAGGCGTACCTCCGATAGAAAAAAATGTTTAGCCATATACTTATAACACGGTTAGCGGCGGTCACTAAATATGGCCGCAAAATAGATTTTAAAAACAAAATTTACGGAAAAGAAAGACAATAAAATAAAAACTGGCACACAATTTCCCTAGAATTTCTAATGCATTTTAATTGTTAATTCTCTTTTTTTTTGCTTACCACCTTCAGTAAGCCCGAAAAATATTTATGAAAAAAAAATGTGTTTTATGTTTATTGATGTGATCAGCGCTTCGATTGTGTTAACTTTTTTCAACTACTGCGCATACGATTTTGTACTGAGTTCGTATGCGCAGAAGTGTCTTAGACCTTAAAAGAATCGCACCGCAGAGCGATGTCAGTGTGTTAATAAAAAACGGAGGGGATCAACACCCACAGCTTGAAAATATCACTTTTGGTTTTGGTGTTCTCACCAGGGATCGAACTTGAAGCTTTGTATAGTGAATCCAGCGTCTTAACTAAAAATAATTATAAAGAACTCAAATTAATTAACGTTGAGTTAGACCACAACTGTGAAGAATCATATTTCGTTATTGATTCTGTGGGGTTTTATATTTTTAAACTTATTAATGACGACATAAAAAATTTAAATATTTTATATATTATTTTAATATTAATATTCAATTACTCATCTGAAATATTTGATTTGAGTACAATTGTATTTTTTTCTGTATAGTAAGATAATAATGGAGTGTACATATGCACCATTGGGTGCGGATAAGGGGAAGTAGCAGTAGTAGTAGATAATATAGTTTTTTAGAACTGATGTACTTAATTGACCAAAAATAAGCTTGTACTAAATTTATAAATAAAAATTATAAAAATGTCCAAGAAAATTTTAGAAAAATAAATAAATTTTAGGAACCAATACAAAACTCGTCCAATGTGGAAGAAGAAACAGGAAGCAAGAGAGAGAAGAGAATATGGGCTGTTGATGATGATGACGATCACGCCTTCAGCGCTACTTCCGGTGCTGTACCCTCCCCACCACTCTCCGCCCCTGTTCGGTTCTACCTCCACAGTACTCTCAGCGCCCCCGTACATACGCTCATGGGCGTGCGGACACATTTTTAATGGAGATTTACATACTGATGCGGATGATTTACGGAGTCGATGGAAGCAGGCCTGACTTGGGAGGAGACGAGAGAGTTGGCCAGCGTCCTAGAGGGATCCTAGAGTAAGGCGGCCAACTTTGTGAAAAGTCAATGCGGGATATTTTTGCGAGTAGTGATAGACTGAGGATAGGTGTGTCAATACACTAGGATTAAGTAACACTTTAAATTTTTTACTATCCCTATTTTTTCTATAATTGTTGGTGACTAATAGATCAAATCTAAGACACTCTTAATTACATATATTTCTCTCTCACTTGTCCATGTCCACATACTCCATACGCGATGGAAGTATGAAACTGTGAGATATGTGTGTGAAAGAGACTGTGTGTGAGGGTGACAGAAGATGTACGAACGTGTGTGTGTATGTAGTATGTCTGCTGTGTGCCCGTCATTCCCAGATAGAGCTCTGAGCAGCGTAGACAGTTAAACCTGTATTATAATAAACCCGTAATATTGTCACAGCCGTGTATTACTAAAAGCCCCCATACCAATACATCACAGAAACAGGAATAAGATAAGAGAATGTAAGGTGTTGATGATGATGATGTTGACTCTCCGATAATGCTCATCCCCAAAAATTTCATCCATAAAAATAGTTTACGACAAAAAAAACGTCGCCATCATATCATTATTATTACGTATCCGCACCTTACGTGAAGCATATTTTTTACGGATACCACAAACTGTGTTTGAAAACGGTTCTTTATTTATATTTAGATAAAAAAAATTAAACAAAAAAATTGCGAATAATTTTTTTTTATGGTCATTACATTGTCTAGATAACAAAATATTATGAATCGGATATTGTCTGTATTTACCCATATAATATGCTCTCTAAACGATACATTTTTAGCGTGATCAATGTTCTGTCCTGGCACACTTCCCAAATATGTTTATATTTCTTGCTTCCTTCCTATTGGCTAATGTACAAAGCCATGCATGTTGCAACTCTGTTGGCTAATGTACAAAGTCATGCATGATGCCGCTCCAGAGTATTTAAAAGAGCTTTGCATTCCAGATGAACTAGCTGAAATTCGTCTCACACTTCGATCAGCTACATCTACAGCTATAGGCAGGGTTTTAGTACCGATCAGTAATCAGCGCACAAAATTTGGAGAGCGCGCTTTTGCGGTTGCGGGCCCTGTGGCTTGGAATGCTCTCCCACCAGAAGTGCACAACTATGAGAGTGAAGTGATGTTTCGAAAGAAACTTAAGACCCATATGTTCTAAAAATCTTTTGATTAATTTTGATAATGGTATTTTCTACTCAGAAATTGAGTTTTCACTCACTTTTAATTTCCCGAGCCGTTAAATTCAATATTTGAAGCGCCCTGAGGTATATTTATACGAAAACGGCGCTATATAAATTATCCATAGTAATAATATTCATACATTTTATCAAGAACGCACGTCTATTATTCCGACTTTTCACATGAGAGGTTCTTGTTGTACTGACTGTAAAATCATTTAAATATCTACAATTTAAACAATGTCTTCGTAATATCTTAATAAAGACGTTGAAGACATATACTATCGTCATCCCAGTGCTATTTCATCATATATTTAAAACCGTAGTGTCGGTACATTAAATATCATGGATCGCGCCGGATGGTTCCTACCATACCTAAAATATGTAGTTCAGCCGTTGGAGCTTCAAAAATACGACAAAATATCACTGGAATGACGATATGCATGTCTTGGTTCTATGGTACCTCTTGTGGTGATATTGCTTTATGTAGGGTGGACAGAGAGAAATGAATGAGTACTTACAGTTTCTAGTGCACATTTATTACACAGAAGTTACATGAAATGAAATACAATGAAAACTTAACTAAACTTAACTAATCAAACTAAGATTGGCATGAGTTATGAAAATAGAAAAGCATGAAATGAATTTAGATTGGCGCGCATTGGGGGCAAGAAATTTGTACAAAAGTGACGTGGAGTCACGACGAAAGTTAAAATGGTTCTCGTCGTTGTTCGATAGCGTTCGGCGGAGTTCGGTAGATTTTGCTTCGTTCCGCGTTGCCCGCGTGACGTATTTCTTCCCGCCACAGTTCTTACGGGACCTTGACCCACATCAATTCTTTATTTTTAGTGCTTTCATACAAACATCATGTATAGATTACGCATAGTCTAATCTTAAATCGAGAGGCGCACAGTTTACGCCCTCGCTTTGCAAGCGGGTTTCCTGCAAGGCATCGGACCCTCCCAGGGAAATATGGAAGTTTATTAAAGAACTACAGGGCCTATGACCTATCATTGACTGTGTTGATCTATAGCTTTGCACACTGCAAAACATTCCTAAAATTATAAAAAAGTCCTAAATCAATTAGGAATGTTGAGGTATCTATGTAGATAATTATGTAATGGCACGAATATACGCTAAGATTTTTTCATATATATTAAATTTGTTCAAATATTAAGTATTTAAGGGGCTACTAGGTCCACCCTTTGTTAATTGTAAAATGTAGTAAGCGCCCGGATGAGCGCTCGTTAAAACACGACCAAAATCCGATCGAACGTCGCGCCGTTTGGTTTCATTATTATTTGCATCGCGTAGGTATACAAAAAATACACGATAATCTTTAAAATGTAGTAAGCGCCCGGATGAGCGCTCGTGGAATTTAATATAATCAAAAATCTACTAATGTTTTACAAATTTTAATCAGATAATGCACTAGATATATACGTATTCTTTAATACATTTTTTTTTTAAAAATCTTATATGTACTGTTTTTGTGTTATGCATAAAATGTTATTAAAAACAGGGGATTTCTTTAAATTAATTGTGATTCAACGAAATATTTAAATAAAAATTTAGTCCGATAATTCACTAGAAAAAGAATTAATAATTACGTCATTTTTTTTTTTCATTTAATTATTTAATAATGCCCATTTGAATGTATGGGGGACCCCGTAAGGGGCCTTAATTCACAGTACAGCGACTCCATCAAACTTTTTAAAAAAATATTTGCAATAGTTATTTTCATTTTTAACAGTGCGAATGTGTCATTATTACAAAAAATGAAATCCCTCAGAAATCCATTTTCACGTTGCGAAGACATAAATTCGAGGATAAAACATATTTTCCTGGCGTTTCAAAAATAATTGGTGTCTATAAAGCTCTCAGCTCGGTGAATATGACACTGAATTTCGTACAGGAGAACAATTCGATTCGGGAAATTTTCGCTTTCTGTGAAAGACAAAAATGTCTACGTCACGTAACCACCCCCTGTAGGGTAGAGGGTGGGTGGCTTAGTGGGAGGGGGTTTGTATGGCGCCTTGTTAAGCCTCTCTTGAAGCAGTCTTTCACTCCGCCCAAACTTAAAGTGTATGAAATCGAGACGAACTTTGTGCCAAAATTTAAGATTTATAATTTTTCTTAACCCTAAACTGCATACATTTTTAAAAATACAAACATGAAAAATTTAAGTCTTTTTGAGTCATGGTAATTTTACAAAAAGTAACGAAAAAATTTAGTGATCATCATAAAAATAGTATTTAAAAAAAATCGTTTTCTGAAGATTTACAATACTACTACTAATGCTATTGATACTTAAAATAATAAGTATATTGGAAAATAATAAACAAGGTTTATTTTTTAATATGTTTTTTATTCATGAAAAAAAAAAATCATGAATTTGAAATTATTATAATAATTTTTGATGACATATTCTATTAATCAAAATAAAATGTCCATGTCCGTTAAAACTCTTCTCACTGACCACTTAACGTGCTCATTGCTGACTACTGGTGCCTATGCTGATCTATTTTTTTGGATTGTGACCAAAATGCCGAAAATAATTTTATAATGGTCTTTAAAAAAAACCGTTAATGCAGAAAAATAAAACGAAAAATCACAAGATTATCAATGCAATCCGTTTGAATATCGGGCAATTAATAACAAAGATACAATCATTTAAATTTTGATTTTTGTAAAGATTTTGTATGACGTCACCGATCGTATGCGGACTAAAAACTATAAATGATGGTATCTCGCTTATTAATTATCCGATTTACAAACGGATTAAATATATGGTTCTGTTATTATTCGCTTTATTGTTCTGCATTCACAGAAAATGTTGGTTTACATGTCCATTGGAAAAAAATCTAAAATATGGTTTGTTGCAGTTTTGCAGCATAAAGCATCTAGGGGGTACACCATCATGCTTTCAAGTTTTTTGCATTCATTACATTTGTAATAATTTCTCTAACCTTTTTTATTTTTTGAAAATGGGATTCGAATCCTCAATCTCTTGACTCTAAGATCGCGACGCTACCACTTGGGCACTGCCGATTTAAATTTGCATATATTTATTTTTACATAAATTAAAAACAAGTCTAATACAAGGATCGCTTTGTGTGTAGCGTCACATGATATGTGAAATAATAAGGCATTGAACCTCAAGCACTTGGTGAAGATGGTTGTGTGGGTTTATCCACTTGACTATAGAATTTAGGTTCTTTATTCCCACACGCGGTCCTCAGCTCTTAAGACTTTTAAATTTGAAAAGGTTTTGTGTATTGAATAAGTATATATTCATTGCACACATTGTTATTTTACAAATTAATTGGAAACCCTTTAAACGCCGGGGATCGAATTTAAAAAAAAATGATAGTAACGCGGCGAAGTTATTTTACATAGTTATAAATATGTAGAAAAAAATTATTTCATTTAATACATAAATCTGTACCCGAGAGCTAAGAATCTCTTCTTAAAAATATTTTTTTTCGGATACGTATTTATATACGGATATTAAGTGTTTTTTTTCAACCGCAGTTTGCTATATTTCTGAAATGAAAACTTATTTATGAATCTGAAATTTTCAAGATTCCTTTACCAATGGTGACTAAATGGAAAAGGATGGTTATGTCAAGGGTTTAATTACGAGTTATTTTGCATAACAGGATTCATATTTCTGCAAATTTTAGTCTTCATTACATAAATATTATATAATCTCGGCTCACCTTAATTAAATCGTTGTTATTATGAAATCATGAGCTTAATTATTATAAATTTGATTAATTTAAAATTATCTTTTTAAAACAAACATTATTAGTGTAGCAAAACACGTATATAACAGTGAAATTATATAAGGTATATTCAATGTTCATATATTGCCCATTGTAGAATGTAGAAATCATTATTACCTACTTATATCAAATTGAATATTTATCATTAAGCTCAGAGATGCACCTCAAAAATTTATGTGACTTGATTATTAGTAAATTGAGTGATAAAAATAACAACTCTTAATGTAAAAGCACTTGGGCTCGGAGCGCACTGCGATTTTTGCAAAGTGATTTAATTTAATGGTAATGTCGATTGTCCTGATATGTTAAGTTTAATAAAATCTATGTCCCTGCTAGATGTATTAGAGCTAGACTCCCGTATTACTGTGTCAATACGTCGACTTACATAAATGTTCACTTTTACTCGCCGACGCGCCAACACACAGCTGTGTGTTGGCAGTAAAGTTGCCAAAATACAGCACTCTCCTTATTGTGTAATAAGTTTATGTCTTCAAGAGCTAATGTTACATGTAATAGTTATAATAATTTAGGTTTTAATTTCGATTTATATGTATATATTATATCACTTCAGCCCGTTGAGGTCCAATGCTGGACATAGGCCTCCCCCTGCCATCTTACTCCTCCCGATCACTGTCTTCCAGCAGACTTCCTGATGTCGTCCACCCATCTCATCGGTGGACGTCCTTGAGGCCTCTGGTTTCTCGGTCCAAAACGCGTTTTGTCCATCTTGTCGTCCGTCATTCTGGCTCTGTGACCGGTCCATTTCCACTTCAACCAAGCAATTCGCTCCATCATGTCGCAGACCTTTGTCTGGCGTTGGATCCAATCGTTCCTTTTTCGGTCTCTTAATGTTATTCCGAGCATAATTCTCTCGTACTCCTCTGTGCAACTTGCATTTTATATAATATATTAAATGTAAATGCCAATTATGGCGTATGTATGTAAAAATAAATCAATTATAAAACACACAGAATTTGTAATAAACAGCAATAAGTAAAAAATAATTGCAAAAGATAACACAAAACTGCTAAGCCTGTACTTGAATCAAAACTAATCACGAGATTGAATGGGATTTAGATAGGGATTAACATCGATATTTTGATACAAATGAATAAATAATACCCCTAATAAATTACCTACCGTAGGTACTGAGCATTACATCGTTGTAATATAGCATTAATAACTCACTTTAATTATAAATTAATAAAACGGGAATTAGTAGCAGCAGCGGATTAGTCGTTGGACTCACAACACGAAGGTTTCGGGTTCGATTTTCACAGACAAAAAAATGTTGTTGTTTTTTTTAGTCTGGATGTTTCACGATATTCTTCTCATCTGTAATAAACTTCATGATATATTTTAGTCGTTAAAATAAATAAATAATTGAAAATTCATCTGCTACATACTTCACCATGAAATACCTTATTGGATTTTACTTTTACATCATATTATAAAAATATGTAGGTAGGTAGAGGTTATTAAAATTATTTTTACAATAAAGCGACACGGGAGATATTATTTTCTCGGAACTGGAAAAGAATAACATAAAGAAATTTCTCATTCGTAAATAACAACGAACATCTCCAAGTTTTATCGCTAGGAATATGTATTAAATATTCGAAATAGCAGATTCCTTAGCTTAGTGGGTGCGGGACAAAGAACATTTGAAGGCTGCAGAGAAGAAACGTAGTATGTCATTTTGGGATGATATTAAGAAATGAAGATTTGACTGAAAATAATGTAATAGTATTGTACAACGTAGCTAATAGTAGAACTTAGTTATTTCGAAGAAGACTATATTATCTTGCTATGGTGAGGAAAAATCAAGTGTTATATAATCAAAAGTAGTCAAATAATTTTTACAGGAGAGTAAGTTTTATTATGATACAATTTTCAAAAGTCAATAAGGCATATTTCACCCGGTTAGTGATTAGTCGCGAACAGAAACTAAACCAATTTATATTGATCAGTTAAATCCCGCTTTAAACTGTGAACAGTTTTTTTACTCGGTGGGAAAAGGACAAGAAAAAAACAAACACTTTCTATCAAAAAACTCGAAAATTAAATACAACCGAAATCACAATTTACACTCGCGCTATGCAAGGCATCGGACCCTCCATTCTTCTTCTTTCGCCACGTTTGCTCCTATATGGAGCATGTGGACAGCACTAGATCCCAGGAGACCTAATCGCCGGCCAACACTCTCGCCTCCCCCCACGCCAGTCCCGCATCCATCAGCTTCGCCGAGTACATCCGAAGATTGTCATGGAAGATCTACCAGGACGGCTGGATCCCGCAGGCGTAAAGAAGAGACAGGTCTTAATACACTGTTATATCCTATATTCTTTATGTAAATGGGCCTATATCGGTATTTCATAACTTATTTATCGACCATATATATATTTTTTTAAATACGGTAGGTGGAGAGCTGAAATTTTTGCTGTCCATGCGCTTTGTAACTGCAAGAAAAATTGGATTCCAGCACTTCATCTACGTAGTATAAGTAACACAAATTTTCGGTAGGGTAAATTCTCGTTAGATTTTGCATTCGTAAATTTATTGGGTCTGGAATTGATTAAGTTATGTCAATGTACAGCGCCCTTGGGGTGATTTTTCATTAAAATGGCGCTTAATAATTTGACCAATTGTTATGATTATTCTAATGGTGACGTCGTGTGTTTTGACATCGTGTGTATTGCCATCGGATGCTTGATTTTCAATACACCGCACCGTGAGCACGTAGCCAATCCGCCATTTCGCGAGGAACATTCCTTCATTCGAAAGGAAAAATGTAATATGACTTCAATTATGTTTCTTTGCAGTACTTTTCCTTTGCGAACACGAGAACTCTTCGCAAGGACGAGCGTTTGTGAAAGGTCGACATAAACATTTCCAATTTTTTCCTTTAAACATAAACGCAGAGGTGTAGTCAGATTCGATCATATTAAAATAATGTTGTGATTTACTTGATTGAATCAGCATTTCCACCGCTCAAGATACTCTGCAATTAGTGAACCAATTCAGGCCTATGCACCAATACGAAAAGATAGAGGAAAGTGATAATATTAGGACATTTACCTTGCAACATCTCGTCTTTCTTCCTCTTTCACCACGTTCGCTCCTATAATAAAAGCCCCACCCTTTCCCTAGACTTTTTTTTAAAGGCGATTGAGTCCTTTTTTTAGTCCAGCACAACCCTACCAATTTTTTAAAAGTAATCTGCGAAATTTATTTGATTCTGTTTTAACTGGAAAAATATATAAAATAATATTATATTATATAAAATATATTCAGTTACATACGCGAACAAATGCTTTTATTGCCCCTATCACTGTCTCGGCTCTAAGATTGTCGTAAACACATTCACCCCAACCTGCTCAAGGACCACGTTCGCTCCTATGTGGAGCATGTGGACATCACTAGACTCTATCGCCAACCAGCTTTTTCGCCTCCTCCCGCGTTAGGCCCGCAGCCATCAGCTCCGCCGAGTACATCCGGAAGATGGTCATCGACGGTCTACTGGGGTTAAGGCTCTCCCTAGGTATTAAGATCATTCCGAGTGATTCATTATGTTAAAAATGTTATGAATTATGTTATTTTAAATTATGTTAAAAATATATGATTTTGGTACAATTATCCTTTATCTAATAAAAATATAAATGTGGAAGAAAACTCTATGGCAGTAGTTTTCAAACTCGAAATTTTATTTTTTCCTTCATTATATTATAATTTAAAAAGTTTTTACGTTTTCTCCTATCGAATCCACCCCTGTTTCGCCCGCCATTTTCCCATAAGTGAAGTTTTTCACGAGAAAAGGTTTTGGAGTGTTTAAGCCCGTAAGTTTGTCGTGAGCTAAAGGAAACTCGTCTTTGTATATTCCGTGGCACGTGTTCAAATATTGAGATAATCTCTTTGTGGAATTGAATTTACAAGAAAAAACTTCGATATTTTTCGCTACCAAAAATAAATATTCTCCATAAGAATTTCCGCGTTGCTTACAGTAATATGTTTACCCGATATTTCGTTCTGAGAAAAAATATGAGAGTTATAAAACTGAAGTTCTGATTTTATCTATGATATTTATTCATTTTTGATTACCAAATAAAAATGTACTTACATTAATGTTTTTTTTTCAACAAGTTACTAAGTATCTAATTACCTTAATGTATGTTTCTTGCGTTATATTATAACTTTTTACTGTCTTAACTATATGATATATTAAATAAGAGATTTAAAGTTTTTTTTCTTATACCTTTATCCGCTTCTAATAATGGATAAATATTTATAAC
The DNA here is from genome assembly GCA_022494985.1 of Micrasema minimum. Lineage (NCBI taxonomy): Eukaryota > Metazoa > Arthropoda > Insecta > Trichoptera > Brachycentridae > Micrasema > Micrasema minimum. The sequence goes on from JAGVSP010001210.1 coordinate 51,592, forward strand.
TTCAACTTTAAAATCAGTTACGGTGTTATCAAAGTAGAAACCAAAAGAGTCGAATTGTTTAAAAGTTTACAAAAAAATAATGTTAAACAAACTCACCCTAACCACAAACATTGCTTTTAATTCATCCCTAATTAATTATACTAAGAATAACATTTATGGTGGATTTTTGTAATTTGCTGTAGATTTATAATTTCTATCGTATATTGCATTATAATAGCTTAAAAAATTCTAAATAAATCAATAAAAGTTATAAAATTCGAGTATGTAAGGTTAGGTACTTTAATATATTAGATTTTACCTGCAGGCGAAGATAAATCTTCTCATCGTAGATAATATATTACATGTCATATGTCTCATCTCCATTTTTACTAGCGTCTAGTACAAAGACCTCCCACGCCCCCCAGCGTCGTTTTTCCGATTCTTTCCTTTATTATTCCGCCTTTTCCTTATATACGAGACGTTTCCAGCCAACCCGAGACGTCTATACATTACTATCATCAAAATACCGAATCTTCCAATGGGAAAACTGTTAGGGAAAAATACTAACTAAATAAAGGCGCCTGAAGGGATATTTTTCTATGCGGGGTATCCACATATCCAAACCACATGTGTGGGGTGAGATTTTCTTAGCCTAGGGGTCGCGAGGCGTCGGCGTCGCGACGCGGAGTATTTACGAACTAAATATTTTCCCCGTCATCTCGAAAGAAAAGGAATGGCGTCTCTGCGATGTTTTCTCGAAATTTGCATTTGAATAGAAATCCATACAACTTTGCTGTAGCGTATTTGCTGATGTAGCGCTATTTCTGCTTCAGCGCTATTAACTTTTGTAGGAATTTTGGCAAAATACATAGAAATGTTAATGTTTCCTTCACTTGAGCTCGCGATATGAGTTTTTCTTTGTGCTGGATGTTATTGTTTTCAAAAATGCATGCTAAAAGCAGAAAATGTTTTGTAGTCAAAACCATAATAGCGACGGAAAAAACAAACAAAATATCATAGTGGCGATAAAAATAATATTACATATAAAAAATATGTACATAAAATTTACATTAATTTATCTTCTTTAAGGTTATCTTCATTTAACTACAATTAGTTTAAACTGTATTAATAACGACCGAGGAACAATTAAAACGAATTTTGTTGGATGCGAAAGACAAAAAAGATGTGATAAGTTAGAAAATGTGCTAAAAATCCGTTAGAAATCCCGATCCCGAAAAATTCCTAGACGACCCACATTTGTTTCTAGAGCTTCTCTGTCTCTGTTGAGATGTCAGTAATGAAAGTGTAGTGGATTGGCGGCCTCCGTAACATAATGGCTAAGACGCTAGACCCACAATACGGAGGTTCCGGGTTCGATTCCCGGTGAGAACAAAAAAAATAAAAGCGAATTTTCTCAAGCCTAGGTGTTGACGTTGTTCCCCTCTGTAATCGGGCCTCCTGGCCTGTTAAGGTGGTTAAAAAAAATAAAAAAATAGCGCCAATGCGCTACCAATGGCTACCGTGCAATGTCGTCGCAAGTTCGACTCGCGGCGGTGAAATTATAAAATACTTATTTTAATACAATTTTCACATAAATATATTTTACGTGATATCTTGGATGGCGAAGAAGCGTAAGACTGATGAAATGAAGATTCACTGCACTTGGTAAATAAATGAAGTGCCCACGCACACAGGTGCGACTAAGAGAAAGTATAATAATTGTTTTATTACGCGGTACAATAAAGAAAATATCATAGTTGTATTTGTCCGCCTTGTGGCATAGTGGTAGCTCGTTGGGCTAAGCATCGCCGGTTCGATTCCCGTAGGGAGTCAACATAAAATATGGTATATATAATAGGTACATATAATAGGTACATATAATAGGTACATATAATCGGTAATGAGTATAGCACAAAACTAAATTTTTTCAGCATTCGTTGTCATGTTTTAGGGGAATATTAAATAAATAAATAAATATTTCATGTGTTCATGTGAAGCGTAAGACTGATCATCTTACCTAATGTAATAAAATGATCGATATACACTGCACTTGGTGAAGGTACCGATGCAGTACCCTATGCCCATGGGAGCGGATAAGGGAAAGTAGTAGTGGTAGTATTATTACGCGGACGTGGACCTGATTTGGGAGGACGCACAGGATCACAGTATCACAGGATCACAGGCGGCCGATTGCTTGGCTTAGGAGCAGTTTGTGGAATCCATAATCCAAGAGTTTGTGGAATGATGATGATGGTGAACAGTAGTCGATGTCTTGGTGTCTCATTTTGCTAAAGGTGTTCTCGTAGATTCGAGACAGCGCGCCCTCTGTAATGGCGATATTTCATTATTCTAATGTCCCGACGCCGACGTTTAGTAACAGCAGACGGATTCCGTCGTAGCCTGCAATAATGCTAAGTGCGGGGGGGAAGTATCAAATATCCTACTTTACATAATGCTGCCCCGTCAGAGCAACTGGCAAATCTTAAGAGGACGCGATGTAACGTGACTCGCAGCCGCATCTCCATACAAACGTAGTCCTCGACTTTCCCCCTTAAATAAAGCTATGATTTTTTTCACACTTTTTAGATATCGGCAAGGAACATTGGAAGGCCGTAAATTCGGTAGTATCTAATAAGTGCTTTTTAAAAGAGGCTAAATTGGAAGTGCATAATGGAGTTCTGGTACCAACACTTATGTATGGAAGCGAAGCATGGAGTTGGAAAAATAAGTGTATGGGACGCGGCAATAGTTTAGGAATGCCGACGCTCACAGGCCGCGTGCTAGCCTCTCAATAAAGAAATAGATCGCTTTCGAGGCTGGCCGCGGCGGCGTCGGTACTTGTAGTTTAGGATTTATTACTTTATATTGTGTTATATTGTAATGTATTGTATTGTTTGGCGGCCCTTTCTGGGGCCAATTAATGCATGCGCGCGCGGCGGCCGACTATACTGCGAAACGCTCGGCTTTGGGATGGGGGCGGGGCCAAGCGGCACCCGACCCCCACTCCCAAATCGGGGTTTCCCGTCCGGAAAG
>JAGVSP010001211.1:0-115308 GCA_022494985.1 Micrasema minimum
CTCCCTGCAGCAGCAGGTGCTCCCGGCGCAGAAGCTCCCCCGCTCCGACCGCCTCGAGGTGAGTCTTCCTTCACCGCCGCAAACACAATCGCTTCATTTGTGTACTGTACATGCCCAACTCCCTTAGGTGGAAGCTTATCTTAACATCCGCTAATTATTGTGTAGCCATTCTCTATTGAACCCACAGGAGACATGGTATGATAGTGAATTATGTACCTACCCCACCTTATACGACACCTGATTTAGCTGGCCCTAGGTGCTCTGTCTGTAGGCTCTAGTCTCTGCTGGGAACTGTTGGCTCGACAGGGTTCTAATCAGCAAACTTGTCGACCTCATTTCAAACACTATTTATTCAAAATTCAATTCCATGTCCTTATTATCAATTATTACCAATGTCTTCTCCCCATGTGTAAAATGTATAACCCTTCAACTTTTTGTAAATACTGGTACCTGTGTTTTACCCAGAATACTAAACCATAATAATATATAATATTACTTATGTATTATGCTTGAGATAATACTATGTACATACAATACACACACACACACACACTAATTTATTTATAATATCTACATCATAACAGCGAGCCTGTTACATCTGTTGATAGTACCTAACGCGGTACCTATTATTTCCATCGTAGTTTCAGAAATTAAAAATGTAGAATTGATTTAGGTGAAATATTACTCATTAGATAAATCCCAGAGATAGTTTGTTGTGTGTTTACACACACATAGATTAATTATTATTTTTACGTCTTCCATATAACATATATAAACCTTGTAGATTGCTAACAATAATATTAAATATCTTAGGTGGTGGGTTTTATCTTAATCTAACAATGTATTTTGATCTGTTTTAACATGAGAGCATGATAAAAACTAATGTAACATTAATGAAAACCATCGTATTCCATAGTCTTGCTCCAGACGTGAAGTAACGTATCCCGTAACTAAGCCATTGTGCGTGTGAAGGAAAGTTGTGAAGAACGACACTCGCCCTGCGCTGATCCCATACGGCAGTAGTGCGAGCAGTAGGGCGGATCGGGCGCTGCCCTTCAGGCGCCGCTCGAGCCGCACTCGCGGGCGCGTGTAGCCGTGTGAGGTAGTGAGGTGTGTGGGTGTGCAGGTGTGCCGCGAGTTCCAGCGGGGCGCGTGCAAGCGGGCCGAGGCGGAGTGCCGGTTCGCGCACCCCGCGCGCGCGGTGGCGGCGCACGAGGACGGCTCCGTGACGGTGTGCATGGACGCTGTGAAGGGCCGCTGCGGCCGCGACCCCTGCCGCTATTTCCACCCCCTCTGCACCTGCAGGCGCACCTTAAGGCGCAGGCGAGAGGCGCGGTACGCCCCCACCTCCCCAGCCCGCTCACCGCCGCACTTTATCGCCATCCCGCATCCCTGGCCCCTTTACTCTTGGTTTCTCTCTTCCTGCCGACCCGGGGGAGCCCCCGTGCCGGGAGTGCCCAGGGGCCCGCCCCCGAGGACTCTCGGCTGCGGAGCTCCGCCCGGGTGGGCGCGTCTCTTTGGTTCTCTGTGTTTCTCACTTTCCTCTTTATTATGATTTCGTGTTCAGTCTCTCCCAAAGTACTCCGTAGTTGGTAGTTTTCCTCTGTAGCGCTTACTGTGTACCGTTGCGCATTGTGTGTTAGCCAAGTGTAGTCCGACTGCGATATGGACCCTGATGCAATGACTGTCCGGCTGTACCTGCTCCCCGCTAACCTAACCGCTGCCATGCCGCTGCTGCCCCCAGGTACAGCCAGCTCTGTTCTCTCTTCTTCTGTTCCCGCTGCTCTACTCCGCTACTCGTATAGCACCCCCGGCCCCGGTATCCTCTGCTTCGATCGAACAATTGGCTACTCCTTAACTCGCATGCGGATTTTTAATTCGACGACTTCTAAAGGGGCAACGTGTTTCCAAATTGTTACTATTTTCGTTATATCATTATCACTTTTCGTTTTCCAAATTGTTTAGGTGTTTTCGTTATTAGGTACTTTTTCTCGACGTAAATAGCCCGTGACGATTTAAATTTCATTGCATCGCGGTTTACATATCCGGAATATTCTTGTGTTATAAATACTCATACCAATAAATAACCAATACAATGTGAATAACGTGATAATGGTTCTTGCATAGCGCACGGTAGTAAATCCTCCTTAGTTACGGGTATTATACCTATACTAGTACGTGTTCGCGTAATGTCGGAATTTTGTCCAATTTCCCCCTAGAGTTGCTCTCGCCCGGGCCACCGTTTTACCTCTTCGCGCTGTTCATATTGTATTCACATGTTTATATTATACCTAGGATGTACTTTCAACACTTTTTCAATATAATATTATCATCATTACTTGTTCTGGTGTATATTTATATAATATATTGTTATGAGACATATTGTTGATTATTATTGTAACTACACTGCTCATAATTTACTAGCTATATTATTTTATCGCTTTAGGTATATATCTCATAGTTTTAAGAATTTTCAAAATTATTCACTTTTATTTAATTGCTGGAGTATAATATTTATAATAATATTTGACTTCCTGGCCATTGCCGGATCCAAGTGGACCGGAGCACTCGTGTTGCCCGCCCGCCACCTGGGTCCGGCGAGGGCTGGCGAGGTGAAATAATATAGCCTAGTGCATCCACCACTGACACCGGAGGGGGGCCCCGGCCCCTCCCCGCGCTTGCTTCTCCCGCTCACGCTTCACGGCCACTGTCTAATGTCCCCCTGTGGCTTGCTCGGTGTAGGGCAGCGGCTCGGGCGCGGCGGCCGGCCCCGGAGCGGCGGAGGCGCGCAGCAAGAAGCGGCCCGCGGACGCCGCCGCCGACCTGCTACTGGTACCGCAGCGCATGCATGTCGCCCCCGTAGCTCCCTCCCGCCCCCGCCCCGCCCCGCCCCCTCCCCGCCTGCACGCCCACACACTCCTCACACCCGACTACCGACTCCCGGATGTCCTCATTATTTGGCTAATCTTAATCCACACAATTTTTCTCGGCCTTAAGTCGTTTTCAACTTTTTTTTGATAAATTGTTCGGTTCTGCGATGCAATCTGCACCCCGGGCTTAAAAAGTAGTCGTAGTTTGGTTCAAAAATAAACATTCATTCATTATCATGATCGAAATACGCTTGTGCTAGTCAGTGATAGAGGCTGCCTTCAGTTTCCCTTCCCATTGGGTATCCAGAGTATCCACGGTGATCTGTGTTCCAACTCGTCACAGGCCACTCTCTCATTGACCGACAGAAGTGTGTCCGATTCTTTACATGTTGAGGTTACGACAGTATCTTATATTCTCGATGTTATTTATTTTCAGATGGACATGAAGAATGTTGGATCGTTCTACTATGAAAACTTTGTAAGTTTCACGGAAATATTATACAATATACATGGGGTACCCAAAAGAAACCGAAGTAATGTTGTAGTGGGTGTAGTTTTCTTAGTAAACACTTATCAGACTATGTATCTACTGCTGGATGTTTTGTGTACGTACTCGTTTTTCTTTTTTACAGTAGATATTTTTCGTGAACATCGCTCAACCATCCTTGTTGACGTTTGTCATCAATGTTGTCTTGGCTACATTCATCTTGAGCCCAATTTTGGCCGATTCTACCTTTAGGTCTTCAATCATCCCAGTCATCTCATCAAAGCTCTCGGATATAAATTCTACCTGTAGAAAAAGTCGACAACTATGTTTATCTTGGTCACAAAATCACCATCGGCAGAGACAATCAGACCAGCGAGGTGGATAGGAGGATAAATCTCTCTTGGGTGGCTTTTGGAAAGCTAAATTCCACATTCCGAAGCTCCATTCCCAACTCACTCAAGACTCGAGTATTCAACCAATGCATTCTGCCCGTCCTTACTTATGGCGCGAAAACAATGACTCTGACCAAGCAATCTCCCCATAAGTTGCAAGTTGCACAGAGGAGCATGGAGAGGATTATGCTTGGAATAACATTAAGAGACCGAAAAAAGAACGATTGGATCCGACGCCAGACAAAGGTCTGCGACGTGGTGCAGCGAATTGCTTGGTTGAAGTGGAAATGGGCCGGTCACATAGCCAGAATGACGGACGACAGATGGACGAAACGCGTTCTGGAGTGGAGACCGAGGAACCAGAGGCCTCAATTACGTCCACCAATGAGATGGGTGGACGACATCAGGAAGTCTGCTGGAAGACAGTGGATAGGGACGGCGCAGGATCGGGAGGAGTGGGGACGGCAGGGGGAGGCCTATGTCCAGCAGTGGACCTCAACGGGCTGAGATGATCGCGCAACCATGAAGTGTTTCTTCCTGCTCTGGCACAGAAACTCTTGATTTTTAAAATGATATATTGTTTTCCAGTTTTAAAATATTGGGGAACACCAATTATTAATGACCAACCGTGCGCTTGACGCTCTTCTTGGAAATCCGACGAAGGACCGTCGAAGATATTGTGAAGGTATCTGGAGTGACTTTTTGCTAAATTTCCTGTGAATTTAATAAACTCATTTTGGCCATTTAAGAAATACATTTATAAAACTAATGACAGAACATTTAAACATAATTATTTTATAAATATAATCACAAAACGTTTTGAAAAATCATAAATTATTTAACGCTCTCCACATACTGCCTGCTTGAGGCTATCAGTCACATTACAAGAGCCTCTAATACACTCAGGCAGCTTGTTGTACCTACTCCCTACAAGCAACGCGCACACTATATTTTGTAGCATGAATTTTTCTTTGTATGCCAATTTTGGATCAAAAATATCAGTTTTAAACACAATACCCCACCACCTCTATTTACCTACCTACATGATCAAGCCCCCTGCGACTTCTTTTTTCCCGAATGAAAAGAAACATTAAAGCATTTTGATGACATTACTCGAGTGAAGCCGCCCCCGAGCCGCTGCCGCTGCCTCCGCCCTACACCGAGCGCCCATTCATCGCGGAAGACGAATGTACCTTTATCCAGTATCTACCGTGTATATAAAATAAAACAAAAAATACCTAATGCAATATAAGACTGAGAGTAGTAGGCATGAATTTATCGAGAGTACTGCACGAAATCGATGGGTTATTGTTTATTTTTATGTTATTAACGCCCTTAAGGTTTTTACATTCTAAATTTTAAATTCTATTTTTTTTAAATGTATAATTTCGGTTTCTTTTGGGTACCCCTTCGTACATACCTACAGTACATGTACATTATACTATTTAATTTGTCTAGAATTTTATCTACCCTTATCTAAGGTGTTATCTTTTCGCCGAATTTCGAAAACCATCATTTAAACCCGAGACTTTATTCTTTGTTTAACGAGTAGGTTAAAATGAACCAAAACGAATGTTTTCAGGCGTTCCCGGGCATGGTTCCGTACAAGCGCGCCGCGGCTGACAAGTCCGGGGTGCCGGTGTACCAGCCCGCAACTACCTACCAGCAGCTCATGCAGCTGCAGCAGCCCTACGTGCCCGTGTCATGTGAGTACCCCGCCCCCGCCCCCGCGCCCGCCCCGGCCGCGTCCCCCGCCGCGCCCGCGGCACCCGCCCCCGTCGCCAGTCGCGCGTCCCCCCCCCGCCCCCGCGGCGGCTACCGAGCCCGACCCGGCCACCGTGGCCAAGGAGGTGGCGCAGTCCAACTACGCGGCCAAGCTGGCCCAGGCCGCGCAGGTGCAGGCCGCGCAGGTGCAGGCCGCGCAGGCGCAGGTCGCCCACGCGCAGGCCGCCCAGGCCCAGGTAGCGCAGGCGCAGGTCGCCCAGGCGCAGGTCGCGCACGCGCACGCCGCCCAGGCGCAGGCCGCCCAGGCGCACGCGCAGGCCCAGGGGCACCTGCCGCCCCCGTCCCCCGCCGCGTCCGCCTCGCCTCTCACCCTGTCGTATACGGGTGTGGCGCTGAGCAAGCAGGCCATGCCGCAGCCGCGCGCGCCGGCGCCCGCGCTGCTGTACCGGCCGCCGCCGTCCCTGCTGCCGCCCTACAGCCCGCTGCTGAGGGCGCAGCTGCAGTCGCAGTTCCAGTCCCAGCTGCAGTCCCAGCTGCAGTCGCAGCTGCACTCGCAGCTGCAGGCGCATCAGCTGTCCCAGCTGTCGCAGCTGGGCCAGCAGCAGCTGGGCGGGCTGCAGTGGGCGCCGCCGGGCATGGGGCAGGTGATGGCGCCGCTGCCCGGCATGTACCCGCCGCAGCTGCTGTACCAGCTGCCGCAGCCGGCGGCGCCCGCCGCGCCCGTGCTCGTGAACCCCTACAAGAAGATGAAGACGACCTAGGTGCCGCGGAGGCGGAGCCGGGGCGGGTCCCTAGTCAGTAGTCGCGGAGCGGAGGCGGTGGTAGGTGGTGCTGGGCGCCCACGAGACCGCCGTTTACCGTCGACCTAGTCTAAGTCCTTGTGCCCGCATTGTATAGAGCCCCGCGTGTGTGTGTGCGGTTGTATTGTACGGGAGCGGGTCCTGTAGAGCATGCCCGGAGTCCCCGGCCTCCTGACATCTACCACAACCAAACCGTATCACATCTCGATTGTTTCCTTTATGTTGTTTGATTTTGTCCTTAGTCTTAGGTTTTATCCACTTATTGTAATGTTTTTAAAACATTTTAAAGAAGTTTTAATATTATTTAGTCTTCCTGGCTTGGATTGTAATTTTAATGTTTGACAAAAGCTTATTTATCTCGAACATTTCACTATTATTATTATTTGTTTAATGATATTTATATGACTAAATATGACTTGTAGTTACGGAAATGGATGGACCTTGTGTTATAAATATTGTGATAGTGGTAGCCTAGCGGGATAGTATAGTCGGGGAGGGGCGTAGCTCCTCCTCCCAGTAACACCAACCAGAAGGTTGTAAATGTATAAATACATTATATCTATTTTTTTAACATGGATAAGTAAATAAAGCAACCAAATTGTTCTGTAGATGGGAAATTTTTATTTAGCTCTAAGTAGGATTACGTGTTGTAACTTTGTACAGAGTGGTTGACACGGGGCGCCGGGGATGCGCGGGCCCGCCACCTGCAGCGGCGGGCGGCCAGCGCGCCCCCTGCGCCCCACGTATCACGCCATCTACCAACTCTCTGCGCCTTGCTATTTGTAAACACACATATTTACTATTTACATACTTATATATACATATGGAGTCAGTATTTGTAATAATAACGCTTGAAAATGCATGATTATTTGTTTTTATTACCTACTTGGTTACATCATCTTTGGTATAATAATGAATTTGGCTTATCGATCTGGAAGCTGTTCTCTACTCTTGGCATATCACAGCTGCTTGTCTATCTATAAGTCACAGTGCCTCACACGCCCTCCGCCTCCTGTAGTTCCCCGTCACTCACCCGTCCCGCCCACACGGCCCCGAGCCAGCTCCCGCCGCCGCCGACTACACGAGGGACCTACTAATCTCACACTGAACCATCGCATACAAAGATAATATAATCAGTATTAATCAACCGAATAACACCGCTTCCTACAATGGCTTAACACAACAAGGAAGGTGGAAGGTGTTGCCAAGTTGCCAAGGTTAGAGGCCGGGCGGCGTAAGTAGCCCGAGCCACCATTCCTTCTGTTTAATAGTAGTAAGTTGTTACAGCTTTTTATTATATCTGAATTTGATTTGGTGTGTGGCCCGTTGTGTGTGTTCGACCACTGTGCTTGAGTTGGTTGACTTGGCACTGCTTGAGGAGCTGTGCGGTGCCCCTAACATCCACCACTCTGCCTCCTAATGTAGCATGGACTAGAACTAAGTAATCGACTCATTGCCCAGGTATTTGTTTTTTGTACTTTGCCATCTTAATAACGTTTTATTTCATTTATCAGTTGCGGCGCTTTACTCATTCTATATATTATTTTGTTTTCTTGTACTCTTAGAAGTTCTGTATTTTGTGTCTTTAACCTTTTTTATTTATTACTATTCTCGTATTCAAGTTTTTTCTTTTTTTTGCCTAGAATTCTTCTTCAGTAAATTTTGGTTAATGATTGTGTTAATGCATGTTTGTAGTTATCGTCTTAATGTTACTGAACAACCGACAACCAAATAGATGGTCCCATTGCTGTGTACATAATAAAATACTAACGCTGCATCAATGAAGAGAAGAAAAAACCCATATACATAATTTTATGGCCGCATACTTTCACCTTTACAGATTCTGTATATGAATGTTCCGATAGAGCCACCCTTTTTACTATTAACATTATATGCTGCTTAAGTAAATTGTACAGTCAAAATAAGTTGACGGTAAATTGCTGATGGCAATTTGTTACTCGAGCCTTATCTAAATATTCATTTAGATGCCCAGAGGACTCTAGCTATCTTGGGGCCTATGCATGTGGCAATTGTGACGTGCTTTCTACTTGATTCAATCACAGCCAGTATATAAAAAGCTCAAACTTTCTGACACTATACTTCCATACTTGCAAGCGGCTTATACTGACTGCGATTGAATGGGAGCATTTAAAAATGGCCGTATGCATAGGCCCTTAGAATGGCGCAGATCAATATTGAAGTGCAGTATTTATAATGGAATTGCATTAACAAGTGAACAGTAGAACCAGCATCGATACGAGTGCTTTTTTTCCTTTTGTTTAAGTATTATTATATTTGTGTAGAATAAAGAATGGTAATATTGGTTCACTTTGCATGTAGCACAGACCTAGAAAGGGACAAATGGGGGGTGTCTGGTGTGGTGTAAGATAGTTGTAGCTAACCAAGGCTTGCCTCACCTCACACCGCTCCAGTGAAGTTGTGTCCAGAAGCAGGCTCGAGTGAGCGGGCTGGCTATATCTCTTGTACGTTACTCATTGTATTCTAGGCTTATTGGCAATTATCGTAATATGTGAAGCTTCACGGTAAATATGATTTTATTTCTTTTATTTTCAGCATGGATTTGTGTATATTCTCAGCGATGGCATGTTGTTAACGAGAGTGCTTTTTGTTTCATGTCTCCCTCTGTGATGACATCATCCGTAATCGCAATAACTTGTCACTTAACTTTTTCCGCAACCTATGGGGTGTTGGGTGTTGGGTTGTGTGGGTCGCCTCAGGCGGGGAAGTGCCCGCCAACGCGGCTCACGTCCTGTATACGGATGAGCGAGGCCAGGTAACACCGCCAGCCCCTCCCCAGCTAACACTGTTTGTCTCTCCTTCTGACTTCCTAGAGAGAGTTGCTTAACCACTATGTAAGTAGATATCCCATATAATTACGCTTCAGTGCTATGATTACATTTAGCGCACCGTCTATAACATGGATAGTGTCCTAACTTGACCAATGTATGAGTGTTGAGTATCGGTATAGCAGTACATATTAGCACCTTAACTTGACTGCAGGTTAACTTCACTAGCAGGTTCCAGCTGTGCACGGATGAGGGCTTTCTTATACTTACTATTAATATTTGCTTAGTAATCAATATTTACCGCTTTTCATTTTATTTCCTTTTGTACGCTAATGACAATTGCATATACTTAGATAGTAAATCATATTTTGTGTATATTTTGAATGTAAAGATGCGATCTTTTTGCTCCGCAACTACCCAACTAGTCCAATTTTGCTTTTATTATTTCTTTTTCATTTATATTATTTAATTTCCAGGATTTATGCAAATACCCTTTAACAGTTTGGTTCTTTTCTCTCCGAATATTCAAATTAGCTTTCTTCGAGATGTGTACATTTTACTACCGTTTCTATACAAATATATTATTTTTCAATTTTGTTTGTTTAAGTTAAAGATTTCTTACTCAAAATATGGACTTTGTATTCACAGTGGTATAGAAGTACTTGTCGGTGAAATCTCAAGTTGCCGTGTTAATCTCAAGTATTTCCAACCCAGACTAGATGTATGTAATAATAATAGATGGAGGCATTGGGATTTCACCGCTAAGGATCTACTGTTTTCAATGATTGTTGTAATTATATTCAGTTTTGAAAGTGCTTGATCTCAGTGTATAACATTTCAGTTACTGGACACCCTCCCGGTGTGCCAAGATTTTAATGGGCCCGGCTGCGCCCGACCGACGTGCAAGTTCCTCCACGTCCGGGAAGGTGAGTGTCACTACCTGAGTGTGGAGTGTGGAGTGTGGAGTGCGGAGTGCCGAGTCTAGCAACACCGACACCCTCTAACTAATGTGATATCTCTCTCTGCAGGGGGCGGGCTGCAGGTGGAGGCGGGCAGCGTGGCCGTGTGCCGGGATGCGGCGGGGGGGCGCTGCGGCCGCCGCGCGTGCCGCTACTACCACATCCCCGTGCAGCTGCCGCCGGCTCCTCCCATCCCCTGACTGCGTCCCGCCCGCCGAGGCCATCAAATGGCCCCTTCTGACTGTTTCTACAAGTCGAGACAAACACATTTTTATACTCCTTCCCGTTATGTTTTGTTTTGTACGATAATTGTAACGAAATCATTTGGAAAATTACCAAGTATCTTATTGCCCTTAAAAAGGAGATTGAATAATATATTGGAATAAACATATGAAAGATACGCGATTCGGTATCGATAAATCTATTGTCGAGTACATGATATTATATTCTTAAAAGAATCACCTACAGTAAGCTAGCTCTAGGATTGTGATGGGATGTCGGATCACAGACAGTTGGAACGTTCACCGAGAGTAGTGGGCGGTGTCCGTTGTGTGTTAAGAGTTTGGAAATTGTTGACTGATAATAATTTGTATGGAATAAGTGATAATGTTAAAGGTACCCGGGGTAGTCAGTCCGGTCTGAGTCTGTGATTGTGGGTTGGAAGGAATGTGGGTGAGCTCGAATCACTTCTGAGCTGGCCGTATTTGACTACGTGTAATTTTAAAAATACTACTATTTTTTTGTAAGTTACTTTATATTATTAGGAAGATGTGTAAGAATTATGTATATACATTGTGACGTATTAAAACTGGCACTAGACGTGCCGTAGAATCGACGATTCCGTGTGAACAAACTGATTGTGATATTTCTAAAGGACTTCACTCGGTGGGAGTTATTCAAATGTTTTATATATTTATCATGAGTCATAAAATAGTGTTGTTTATTCTCATTTCTTTTTAAAGATAGGAAAAGTACGAGTTCCTCTAATGGCCACCAGATTAGCTCACAGCTTCCCTCGGACAGAGCGGGCCCCGCGCGCTCGTGTGGTTAGCCCTAGTAGAGTTAGCCCTAGTTTACCTGATAGGAACCTGACCAGCGACCTGACCTGGCGAGGGAGAGAGCGCTGTTTCCTTTGCTTGCACTCGCCTCACCAGCCGCTGCGCTGTCAGTACTTCACCTACCTTACCTACTATTAGCTAGTAAAATGTTCTATGGTCACTAAGTAACATACATTACATATATGCTAACATTAAATATATCAATTCCTCTACCCTAGTTTAGATTAAGGATTACTCCATCGCAGAAAACACCAATAGTCTAGCAGTCTGTGTCCTCTAGCCAATAGTCATCACCCCACCCTTCCACACCTGGTAGCGTGCGTGCGTGTTCTATGTTCTCCCTTTCTCTTCTCTCTCGCTCGGCGGACCTTTCTCCACCAATTCATTGTTCCGTCTTCCATTTTGTAGCGTCCCTTCCGCTGTACAGGCTCCCCCAACCTTGCCTAGCAATGCCTAGGACCAGTGGTCTTGTGCTCGTATAGTCGAGTTACACTTCTGCCGACTACTTGGCACGTTGGATACATTTGGTAACCGACCTTGTTTTGTGTGTTTTGAGCATTATTACGACCTAATGATGTTGCACTGTTTGGTTGGATATTTAACAGTATGAATGTGGAATGGTATGTGGAGGTTGTGTGCCAGAGGTGTGAATGTTTACACTAGAAATTGATTACAAATCATTTGAAGTATCTTTGAAACTGTATAATGACATCGAATATATCCTTCCTCTGGAATGTAACCACTTATTAGCTGCGCTCTATATAGAGGGAGTGCTAAATTCTAACATATTTTTATTTGAATAATTTTGTGATATTTTAACATAATATTGTTAATGGACAATTATTCCGAATGGAAAGAATGATTTAACTATGGTAGCAACTACAAAATATCCAAATGGAACTACTTAGTACTAAATAAAATGATTAATAATTGTAAATATATACAAGAAACAATACACAAAGTTTATCTATTTACTTCCTCCCCTCTGTTCCAATCCGTTATAATAAATATCTTTACAACGAAACAGCCTTTTATTTCTTGTCTCCATGTTGTTGTTGATGAAAGTGCCAAGTGTTCCTGCTGCTGTTTCCATTTTCAAGCGAGATAATAATATCTCAATAACTCAAGCTTTAAACAGACTACATTTCAGGCATCCTAAGCTGTTAAAGGTAATTAATAAAAATGGACAATTACTTATGAATTCCCACGCGAATACATGCGGCATGAAATTTTGTTTATATTGACAGCCAAATGTGGTAAACAAATGCTGTAATTAAATGTTGTATGCCCTGCAGCTAGGTTTGCCAGATGCCCTGTATTTTATAGGTTACCCTGTTTTTCAGGCTATGGCAATATAGAAACCCCTAACAGAACATAAAATGGACACAGGCTCCAGTGTTTCACAAAATATGTATTTTTGTGTGGGTGTTGCTTCAGAGGTGCAATTAAAGCCTGTATGATGTGAAACAGCACATATTTGGCTGGGGAACAAAAGAATAATGACAGTTTCAAACAAATTTGTGTACCAATCACAATTTTTAGGTAAACCGCTGAATTGCTGAAGTATGAAGTATGAATGTATAAAAAAAAACAGTTTTAATAATAATAATAAATTGTCTTCTGTGAATCATGCTGCGAGAAAATGTCAGACCATAAGATCATGATTCCGTAGCTTTTTAGTAAAACATGTTTTCCGTTGCTGCAGAGAGCAATAGCATTGACTTAATACTACTTCTTATCCGCATCCAATGGTGCATAGGGCACTGCATGTGACTTAATACACAGCTTGGTTTATTTTGTCAGAAAAAAACCCGACAATGCATTGAAACAGGGATCTCCAAACATTTTATTATACGTCTAGCTTCCCGGCCTGTTCCACATACAAAACTCTCTGCGCTCATAGACTATTGAATGTCCATGTTTGACTTTGCAAAATGAACTCGCTTTTTATTTAATTTTGTAATGAAAGTACAATATCAAATGTACCTTGAAATGAAATGAACAAATTTTTCAAATACATGCGAGACGTATACTTACGATCTCATATGGAATGAGGAAGGTATGTATTTGGGTACTGTACACTGAATACAATGCCATCTTTTATCTTTACATGTTGCACAGAAGCTAAAATCAAGCATCATACATTCAACGTTGAAGTTTGCAGTATATACTTATAGTTTAATTTATATTGAAGACATTTTCCCTATATATTTTTTTTAAAATCAAATATTTTTCTATACTTTGCGTGATGTACCTAGTATGAATACCCCGCATATTGTAGCCCATCCCTCCCAGACACTGAGCAGAGAGAATGTCATTTTCAGATCTCGGGAGAAGTCAGGAAATTCTAATTTGGAATCGTCAGTAAAAAATAATGACCAATTTAACATTTCTGTCCAAGAAAAGAGTTTCTGTCTTTTTCCTATGTTAAGATATTAAACTTTAAAAAAAACAGATTTCAATGAAACAGTTAGTAGGTACTAAAATTAAATTTGCGATTTCCCAAAAATTGACTTTTTTTAGTTAGTGCAGTTTACGGTGCGATATTTATATTGATGCTGAACTGTAGTTTATTGGCTTAAAAATTTTGAAAGAGGGTCGAATATAATATACAGCAGTAATCCAACCAAGCTTCTTTCGAACGGATGAGAGCCCTGCCCTAAGGGAAAGTTGGAAATAGTAAGTACAAACTGATATTTTATGATAACTAAAAATCTAGTTTAATAAATGAGGCCATAATAAGTTTTTATGCACTTGCACATACCTATATAATGGTTAAAAAAAATACAAAGATATAAACATAAAAGGGAAAATGTAAAAACTCAAAATAAACACTTTAAATGGTAAAATTCCATTACATTATTAATAATTTGAATTTAAAAAATGGATGTGCGTACAAAAATTTAATAACTCGCTAATGAAATTAATATTGTACTTACTAATTTCGTAAATATTTATAAATTATTATAATACCCTGGCTGCACAAACATATGTATTTAGCGGATTCTGCAGGATCCATATTTCCATATTCTAGTGTTTGTTGGGCTATTATTTAACAAAATGCAAGAGCCATTCAAATCAATAAA
Organism: Micrasema minimum; assembly: GCA_022494985.1. Classification (NCBI taxonomy): domain Eukaryota; kingdom Metazoa; phylum Arthropoda; class Insecta; order Trichoptera; family Brachycentridae; genus Micrasema; species Micrasema minimum. The sequence goes on from JAGVSP010001211.1 coordinate 14,185, forward strand.
ATTAATTAAAAAATCAATCTGATATGAAGTATAAAGTACCCCGCAGACTAGAGACTTTCTATCGGGCGATAGTTTAGTCGGGTTGGGCTGCTAGCGCGCACACTGAATCAACAAAACAGTCGGGTTGGTGATGAGTGCGCAGACTAGAGAACAGTCGGCCAACTGCTCTCGAATGATTTTTCACTTGAGAGTGGTCGCAATGAATGTTGGAACAATATTGTCAAGAAACGTTATTATTGCTGCAATACTACGAAGGAGAAAGCTATCACCCAATTAAACGATCGGCAAGTTTGCGCGCGTGGAAGAGCGCCATACTGATAAAGCTATAGCTGATAGTTTATTGATAGGATAGTTTAAAGGCAATCTCAAGGCCTTTTAAACATAGCAATCGGCCGGTACCGGATCGTTGTAGTATGCACACTTGCATACTTATTAATTAATTAAAAGCCCGACTAAACTATCGCCCGATAGAAAGTCTCTAGTCTGCGGGGGCTCTAAAGCAGGAAGGAGGTAATTTTCAAAAATTGGCAAGTCCACTTCAGAAAATTTTAACAATACAAAACTTTTATTAGTTTTTTTATATTATTAAATGTTGATGTGTTTTTCATATTTAAGATATATAAATACTACATTCAATGTGATGTACCTACCTAATATTTTTGTAAAATCAGCGGCATAGCTGCTACTTTGAATTGAACTATTAACGGAATCAGATTTCAATTATGGACTTGACTATTATTACTAAAAATTACCTCCAGTTTGTGTTTTATCTAGATATAATAAATGAATTATTGTTCCTAATATGTATATGATACACTTTTGATCATAAATTCAGGGGGGGGGGTATTTTTTAGCAGTGATTATCTGAGATAAATATCAAATAGCACAATATAATACACACATGGGGCAGGTGAGGAAAGATCATAAAACCACTAAGGGCCTGTTGTTGAGCCTTGTAAAACCAATTTTATAGAATTTTACAAACATTCTTTTTGATTGGGTAAAACGTTTTTGAAATTTTTTGAAAAAATAAAAAAAAAGCCCATTTTTTTTTGAAAATCCTGACTTAAGCTCTCCTCCTGTTCATCCGGACTTTGATGCAACCTTTCCTGGACATCACTTAACAAGATAAAAAAATAATCAAAAACATCGGAATTAGTTAAGGCAAAAAATTAAATTTCAATTTTAGTCGAGTACAGTCTTTGGTTAATGAAAGTCGATCGCTCTTCGCAAATGAACGCCATCAAAATACATAGAAACATTAAACAATAAAAGAAAGGAGATACTTGTTTTTTAGTCTATGGGATATGATATGTTATTATCTTTGCTGTGGGATGTGTCAAGTTCAAATGTCAAAAATATGTTGACTATAGTTTCATGATATTCGAATTATTGGATCCCTCTGTCTTGAAATGTATTTTTGTAACTACATATTATCTTAACTTCAAAAAGGTTAGTTAAATTTTCGTTGTAACTTTTGAAATATGCATACATTGTATTTTCGTGCTAGTTAATTGCTCACCTCGACTCGAGTTCGATACTGGTGTTCAAATTGCTTTAATCGCCATCAATAAGGTGCTTTCTGGACTACTAGAAAACATATTGATAAGTTTCATATATTTGTGCTTGATTAGAGTTCACTGTGACTGTAGAGTTAAGCTGTACTCAGTCGTATCTTATGTAAATAGTTAGTATTTATATTATCTTGAATTTTTACATTAAGATCCCCTGTTTTTACGAATTTATTTAAATTTCAGGTCAATTATCTATGATTAATAAAATGTTTACTTCTCTCAAAAATAAGATCAGAGAAGAAACAGGAAGTGATGTTCCTAGAAGGTTCCCGATGCGCGCCCCTCGACATCATGTAATTATGCTCATGATTTCATATATTGTTGTTTCGGATTTACTACCAGTATGGTTCCATTTAACTTTTCGGTTAATTTCAGGCATCCAACACCAGTTTGGGATCCACCGTATCCAGCGATATGGATGGCAACATCCTGGCAACTCCCGAAAGCCTCCAGGTATGTCTGGGAAGAGTGGTCTCGTGTAGGCTGTAAGCGCTGTGGCCTAATACTGTGTGTGTGTGCAGGAAAGTTCTCCCCGGGAGAGGGAGCTGCAGCTGCGGCTGGAGAGGGCGGAGAGGGAGCACGCTCGGCGCCTCGAGGAGAGGGACAAGGAGTGGCAGGACAAGGTCACGTCTCTGCAGAACAACATGCAAGCCGCCCAAGGTACCGATCCCCTCCTCCCCACCCTGCGAGTACACGTGCTTATCTCTAAACGTCGACACCGTAATATAAACAGGTTTATTACTCCTACCGCCACGCTGATTATGTTATCAGGCTTACTCTATATTTGATACCTACTGTTTCCTTTCTCCGCTGATATGGATTTGTATAGGTTTATTGTTATTGCATTCACTTGCTTAAGTAAATTAATTTAAACATTAATTATTAAGAAATTACCGAGGTTGTTAGTTTATTGTATGGATTTGTATTAAGTTCTGTATCAAAATAAAGTGTGATTTCAGACATAATTTGCTTTCATTGGCAATATATTAACAATCTACTTAACTGAAGATCATTCTAAGTAATGTTAGTATTAGTAAAAAAGCATTTTTATGTATAAATGGGCTATTATGAGTCTCAAAATTTATTTATTTATTTAAAACTTAATGTACAATTACATAGCAAGAGTACAAGGGCGGGCTTATTGCTTTTTAACAATATCTTCCAACCAACCCTTGAAAACCCTTGAAATTAACCTATTTTTGAAATTGTTCAGTAACCATTTAGTTCAAATCGTATTATCTAGGACTTGAGCTAATCGTTGATTTTTTTCATATTAGTCTTTTAAATATTTGACACGAGAATAGGTTTGAACAAAGAGGTAAATTGGTTTGATTCATATCATAGAAATGAGAGGACCACCGTTATTATATTCTTTTTACTCTATAAAATATAAAAATCATCAACTACCCGATTCCGAATCCTGATATACAATATGTTGAAAAAAAAATCTCGCGTTGGTGATGCGTATTTGAAGTCAATCAAAATTCTTTTGATAATTTATCCCCTGAGTCATATACACATCATCATGCTAGATGTTTTATACTGTGACACAGAGGTTTGGTGCGGAGAGGCAGCTGCAGCGAGGAGAGAGTGTCGCGAGGAAGCGAGGCGGAGTGCTGCCCGAGCCGAGCAGCTGCTGGCCGCTACGGCCGGCGCCGAGCGCGCTCAGGACCGCTTGGATCGCGCATTGGTGAGCCTTGTCATTAGTGTACAATATAGTGTACAATAAAAGATTTGGTACAAGTGTGAGTGTCGTGAGTAGCGCCTCCCGGGCCAAGCGGCTGCTGGTTGCCGACTGCAGGACTGCTTGGTGATCCTTACTTTAGTACACAATACGCTCAGAGGTTTGGTGTGAGTGTGAGTAAGAGTGTGAGAGGTGCGTCTTTCATAATACACACACTACACTGTTTACGATAATATTCATCTTTAGAACAATGGTCTGCATGCATAACTTCAACAAACATTGAAATAAATAAAAAATCTTATCTATGTAAATATGCTTGTGAAAATGAAAGTCAATCACATTGACATACTTGATTATTGATCAAAACGGTTGCCAACTTCACAGTCCAGTAATCACTATCAAGGTCTCAGTCTCAGTTCTAAACAGATGCAATCCGTACATTTTTTACAATGAGATAAGTAAAACAATAAATTAATATGCAATAAAAAGAAGGAAAATATCCATCAATATAATAGCGTATAGAGTTATCCAAGAATGAACTGTTTTTACATATTTGGATCTTTTGTAAATTTTGGTTGCTTATACGAAATTAAATGTATCTCTTTTCAACATAAAAAACTTTGTGAAATAATTTATTTTCTCCTCCTTGAAACAAAAAAAAGCTATACGCTAGTGAGAATACTGCTATTTCTAAATAAAAAAATAAGTATATAATTTTTAAAAAATTGTACCCCGATGACAAACTTTAAAACTGCAGGTTATCAAGACAGTATTGTTTAGTTCAATTCCAAATATTATTGTAAATTGTTTATGTAAACAATTAATTAATTTCGAAAAATTCAGTATTGAAGATGGTGCAAGAGCGATGAAATTGGTCACTGACTATCCCAAATCTATAGGCTGAAGTTTTACAGTAGTTTTTCCTTATCTAATAATATTGTAATCTTTGTATGCAGGAGGAGATGGAGGTGGAGCGTCGTGGCTGGGCCCAGGAACGTCTCCGCCTCGCAGCCCAGGCCGAGGAAGCTCTTCATCATCTGTCCCTCGCTACTCCGCAGGCCGCAAACGGTAACTCTTTCTGCAATCATACTCAATTAGAACAATTAAAGGAAATTATTTATGTTATTCATTGAATTAAATTTACTAGAATGGCTAATTCTAAGAGAGCTGTCAAAATTTATTGTGCCATCTTTTTGTATTTTGCAGTAAAAAAAAGACATGCGTCCATTGGGAGGAACTTACTATAATATCTATCTTCCACTATCTAATACATTTTAATCGTTTTGTTTCTCTCTAACAAGTTGAGATTGAATTAATTGTCTCAATCTTCCTAGGACTAGGACATGACAAGGAACGGAAGAAAATAGCCTATCTACATTATGTAAAATAAAGATCATTGATTTTATTATTGATACCTTAACGCCTTAACAGAGACAGAGACAAACAAAAAGAGGAATATTTATTTCTATTTATATTGATGCTAGCCCATCATGGGTACAACCCAATATTTTAATTTAGATTTTTTTCTTTCTTAAAAACGGGTCAACTAACCAAACCCTCCATTTGTTTAACACACTTTTTCATTGATACATATTACTTGAATAATTCCTCAATATTATGTTTTCTGTATTTAGAAGAAACGAATGATGGATCAAATCCAAATGAATTGGCCCTCAAACGTAAGCTAGAAGAGGCCCAACTCCACCTGCATGACATAAAGACATCCTGGAGTGGACAAATCGCTGCCCTCGAAACTCAGGTAATATCGACCTTTTATTAGGCTCACCATATTTTACCCACAATGATGATTATCACTAACCGGTACTAACCGTCCAATCTACAGCATATCTCTTCTATCTATGAGTTTAGCCGGGGTTTCAACCCGCCTCTCTTGCGAGGGCTGTAATTAGAACGGTTCAGGTCCTCCTACTGACGAAAATGGCGCCATTTGTGTCTTGAAATTAGGGAAGGAAAAATTGAAACTTAATTGATATTTAATAAATAGCTATATTATTATAACAAGGCGTACAGTTTCTTCGAATGTTGAGTTCATTCAATTTTATTTGTGTCAAACGATGCTTTCCATGTGGAAAATTTAACAATTATAATTTTGAAGGAATTCTCGATTTTGTCTTACTTTATTTTCAATACCTATAATAAGTACAACTTTTTTGTTTTCTTTATTTCTATTTGTAATTAACTGTATTTCACTGTATTTAAATTGTATGTATTTTTATAAAAGGCAATAAGTCCCGTTAATGAATAAATAAATATTGTTATTACACAATGGCATGACATTCTGTAATGTGGACATTACAGGTAGGGAGACTGTCCCGTCAGGCGGGCGAGGAGGGAGCGGAGAGGAGGAGGGTGGAGAAGGAGCGGGACGGCCTGCTGCAGCGACTGCGCGAGAGGGAGACGCAGCTGGAGCAGGCGCAGGCCACGCTGGAGGACAAGGAGGCCAAGGTACCCACCGCCATACTTAGTGCCGTCGTGTAATATCGCTACATTAGGGCGACAGGTAGGCAGACTCGCGGGGAGAGGGGGAGGGGGGGAGAAGGAGCGACTTCGCGAGAAGGAGACGCAGCAGTACGCAAGGTACTCATTAGTAGTCAAATAATGTGCATATTGCATATGGATAAAAATATTATAACCAAAAAGTGAACTAATGGGAAAAATTTTAAGGTAAAAGTCAAAGAATTCAAATAGTAGTTTTGCAACCAATTTTGCCATTAAAAAAGGAACTATTATTTGGATTTAGCCTTGACTTAACTTTTTTCGATGCAACCGGTCCTTAGTGTTTTTTCTAGTCAAACAGTACTGCGAAGTATCTGCCATGTAAAGAAAGTCTAGTGTATATCACTGTCAGATTTTCTTATTCAGAAATAATTTGACTGACAGATAAATCATTGTAGGTTTTCAATAACATTTGGGTAAAAACCCGAGCAAATAAATAAATCAATCTTCTTTGATAATTATTTGGTTTACTAATTTTTTCCAACAAAACTTTTGTTAAACCACAATACTGATTAATAACAGAATGGAAACGGCACATTTTTACTTAATCCGTTTATTATTACAATCCAAATGGCCTTGTTAAATATACGCATAAATTAAAAATATATTATTTGTTTGGTTATAAAAGAAATACACTTGTATATTATGCATAACAATTTGCATGGCATTGCAACCTAATATTAATATATTGTGGAAATGGATACGTACAGTCTTATGTTGTATTTAATGGTAGGAAACACTTAGCTAACCATATTTTTAAAATTATTTACTTACTAATCATTCTCTTAATTTGATATATATGAATAATATATTATTTTTTTAATATAAAAAAGGTACCTTCTTACGTTCATTACTGAATCATAAATTGCAAACATAAATGTATTGAGAAAAAATACTTTATTCAAGAGATAATGATTTGATGATTTACTTGGCAGAGTGGATACAAAAAAATGAAAACAAAATTTGCATAACAATATTATCATTTAGCTAACAACACTGCACAAGTCATTTTTGTTAATTTTACAGGAAAATAAAAAAAAAACACTATTTTATTGAAATTAAGAGGAGCTTAGACTACAGTTTTAGTAAGTGTTGTTTTATAGATAAATATTTTATTTCATTACATTTAAATCTCATAGGTAGGTTGACGAAAATTGTTCATGTTTGACTTGTATTGTTAGCCAAGTGAAGCCAAGTACACATTCTCGATATATGTAATAACAATCCTGAGTCCGGATCGAGTATTTGTGTTAGGTCAGGAGCCGCCAAACCTTTTTGATCATCGAACCTTAGAAATGTACTAATAATCCCCCTCCCCTTAACAAATGAAGAAAAAAACTTAACACCTGATTCTCAAAATCTTTATTTTAATTTGACAATCGATTTTTGATATTAATATTTATAATCGTTAGTTACCTACCCACTACCTACTATAAGTATATTGCGATTATAAATGGTATTCCAAATAAAAATCAGGTGTTATTGCATTGTCTATAAATTTGCATCGGTACTGATAAATCTTCAATGGAGCCCTTAGATCGGATTGCCCCTATTCATAAAGAATGAAGCACATTGACGGCTCCTGTGTTAGGCTCCTATGTGTATGTAAGGCCAGTGAGTGTCGTGCGGAGTTGTGTAACGCAGTAGCGCCTGCAGATGGCGCTGCTAGCGGCCGAGGCGGGGGAAGCGGCGCGGGGCGGCCGGGGGGCGCGCCAGGAGGCGCGGGAGCTGCGCCGGGCAGCCGTGAGTCGCACCACTCCTCACTACCCGCACTCTCCCTACCGCACCTCGCACCTGGCGCTTGTGCTGCTATCCCGCTTTAGATCTAACACCCACTATGTGCCACCAGACTATGACTTGTCTTAAAGAAACAATATAACTAAAAATAATCATTTATTTTGTTTCGCATTTTAATTCTTTAAGGTCTATGGTAAAAAAATCTATGGGAATGGTGTTGTAACAGTATGTTACACTAGTGGAAACCTCCACCTTTTAATGAAATAACGCGCAGAACTCCACAGTTTTTTTTTATTGATTTTATTTTATAATTTAAAGTTTGTTTACTAAATTAATTGCAATGTAGATGGATGTTTTAGCACTGCCACGGAGGTGCTAAACACTGTGCACATGAATACAACTTTAGTCTTACAACCACTTGACTGGTCCTAATCTGGTACAGTAGTATATATTATTGTATGGTTTACTGCTTGGCTGCACAGGAACTTGCGCTATGAGTAGTATTGCAGCTAGCTACGGGATCTATAGTCTAGAGTTTAGAAACACATCACAGTAATTATTTGTCGTTTTATTTTATGGTTGCCCGTAGTGTAGACAATGTTCATAGCCTCCCTTGCCAATGAGAACTGCCCAAGTTTATTTGAAAATATCATCAATATTGTCAAACTTACTCAACCCCTCCCCCTCTTTCATTTAGTTGACATAATAATTATGGAGGGCCCCATTTTCATTTGACGGATTCCCTCGTACCTACATAGTACGTATTTATGTGTAGGTAGAATATATCACCAATATATTACCAATATATCTTGAATATATCATTATGGCTTTTTACATTGAAAATAATGTTATGTAGTAGATAAATGATATTTAATGATTCTGTAGTAATGTTCAGCATGTTTTCCAGTACCTACTCCTTGACTTTCGTATCCTTTAATACTGTATTAGTTCCAACATGCTATTGCGTAATCTTTAAAAAAATTACTATTTATTTTTAAAGTAGTGTCTTTTTTACAGGACCGCTGTTATAATACAAGTTTTATGCGGACCAACTGAACTTCAGCTTTTTTTATTATTAACTCTCTTATTTCATTTTATTTTATATTTATTTTATTATGTGTTATGACATTATTACTTGCTTGATATTTAATAATTTGTGATTTGCAATTGTCAGTATTACCAAAACATAATTGGAACAAGTTAGATTGAGTTTTTGTGTTAGAATTTATATTTCTAAGATGGGTCTGGGGTTGCTATATAATTATTTATTTTTCGCAATTACAAATAAAATTGTATCGATTTGAACTTAGCCTATTTTCGCTGGTCTATAAAACTTACTTAATTTCATTTGACCCTCAAAATACAATTTGATCACATGCGGTTCTAACTCCAAGTTTTACATTTATTAGTTCATTATTGTTTAAAAATATAAATAAATAGCACAGTATTTGGTGTCTATGTTTGTATTTATTTCTACAAATATTTTTAGTTGAATATATTATATTTTTGCTAAGCACGTTTTGTACTAATTTGATTGAAATACAAATATTATACGCATGCTCTAAATGTTTTTTATTTGTCATCTGTTCAGGGGCCGTTCATAAATTACGTCAATAAAATAAAGTTGTGGGGAAAGTATGATTAGTTCATGTCGGCATATTTTGATTGACAATAAGACGGGGAAAAAAAACACCTATAATTTTGTTGACGTAATTTGTGGAGTCTCATATACTAACCCGCATGACGCATGACTACTCTCTGCTAACACTGACAAATTTAGGAAGAATCGTGCTGAAGTTTATGGGAACTAACATTCAATTTTGAACATAACACCAAGCATAGACAATGCTGCCGTCCGATCACTAAGAAGTTGTTAACTGCGAACACTATAACTTTGTTTAGAAGCAAAAAAGATTTTTAAAAATTCCTCTAGAGCTACAAAGACTTGCAACTTTTTTTTGTTGGACTTAATGAACTGTTCGCTAGGTCAAATTTACTTGGCAGCATTTTAATGATCAGATGGCAGAACCCTTCCAAAGCTTCTTCCAAAATGTGTCAGAATGCTACAGGATATAATATGATGTGTTGCCACCATCCTTCAGACTGGACTATTACTTACACTTCCCGTTACTTGGTGAAAGGGGCTTTTTTATCAGTATTTAGAAACAAACTTGTTTTGGTTTATATTACTCTTTGACTCGTATCACTTTCTCTTTTTGGCTTTGGAAGAACTTTGTAGAATAGATATTAGTGATAATGGTTAATAATTGATAAACTGATTTTTATAATAATATTTTTTTCTTGTTTCCACAATGCCTTGATTTTTTTAAACACACATAACTAATATATGAAAAAGATTAAATTGAACGCAACTTATGCTAATACTTTTATGTATTGCTATACCAGGACTCGCTTTCGGGAAAATTATCAGAAACTGAAAAGGACATGGCAGCGTTCCAGAAGAAACAGGACAATCTTACATCTGAAATCAATTTCCTCAAAAATAGTTTAGAACAAGAAAAAAAACATTCCGTCTCATTTAAGAATGAATTAAATTCCCTCTCCGTTGAGAAATGTCAGTGGACAGACAAAGAAAAGGAGTTAAACTTAATTATCCAACAAAATGTTACTTTTAATAAAATAAATGAAGAGTTAATAGAAACTGAAAAGAATCGTTATGCAGAAACGGTTAAAGAATTGGATTTATTAAAAGATCAGTTGGAAAATCTTAAACATGAGTTAAATGATATCCACCAACGATATGATAAGTAAGTATAACATATTCTCTTTTTAAAATCTTTTCTTAAATGATAAATAATCCAGTTAGCTCTCATTTAAGAGCCGATATAGGCACCACGAGTATCAATTGCAGAGAAACTGCTTTACAATTATTAATTAATAAACAATTTAGTAATGACATTAATTCATCTCTAGTAGTGTTTTTGTCCGTCTCATGGACAACTGTGCATGAAGCCCCAGGTTGGATTCCTGGTGATTCAAAATGAAATATAATATGAACGTGCTTTACATTTTATATTATGTTATGTTACTGGCACTGTAGCGGATAACTTGCCATGTCATGATAATCAAAATAGATAGTCAAAACTCGGAAAAAAAACTATATTGTTTATGTCTTGTTGTTTGCAGAGAAAGGCGTGATAAAGATGAATCTCTCATGCGTAACGCACACATGTCCCAAACTCTGGAGATCTACCGCCAAGAAATGAGACAGCAGGAAACGGAAATTTTGGAATTAAGAAACAAATTCAAACATTTAGAAAACACTTTGTCACAGAATGCGGAGGTATTACGGAACTTTGTTGCACTTCTGCTCTTTATTCATCTTACATTTCATTAAAGGGCGTTCTTGGGCCGTTCCAGTAACTTTTATTGTATTGAACGTTAATATATATGGAATCCTCCATAAAATAAAATATATATTACGCTTGTACATAATACGTGATAATAATTTTTCACAGGCAAAAAATTCAATTCAAATGCAGCTGGACGCTGATAAAGAAAATCAGGCAGAACTAGAGAAAGTATTGAGGGAAAAGGAAAGTGCAATGGCTTCTGAGAAACAGCTTCAAGATTGTGTCAAAGATTTAAATGTCCAATTGGCTGAGAAAACTAAGGTTTGATGAATTAATTAAAGAAATACTTTTACCTTTTTAGTAAGCATTTTCACTAGTTGTAATCTTTGTTTTCAGAACATTCGAGTTCTCCAGAATCGGCTGACAGACATGAAGAAGACCCTGCAGCGTGAGATACGAGGGGGGCAGGTGGATCCTCTGGGAAGCAGCGTAGTGGAGGGGTCCACCGAGGATCCCGACGTTACCAAGAAGTACCTGAAGCATGTCCTCATCAAGTTCCTAACATCGCGCGAGATGGAGGCGCGCCAGCTCACGCGCGCCGTGGCCGCTCTGCTCGGCCTCACGCAGCAGGAGGAGGCGCAGCTGCGGGACACCCTCGCCTGGAGGGGCGGTCTGGCGGCCTGGCTCACTCCCCACTCCAGGATTCCTTACGCCTGATCCTAACCCCTTCACTGTGTTATTGGGCTTCATGTTCGCCGTTTCAGAGATGGACACTTCAATGTGTTCCGAAACGTCGGCATGCCATACTAACCCAGAAAAGCATTATCTGTATATACTGAGGGCCGTGAAAATCTACAAACCTTGAAGGTCGAGTACGGCCGGTCTAGATAATTGTAACTAGCACAAATCTTTTTATTTCCCCCTAAGTTAGGAGGATGAACTGAATCTCAATTACCTTACATATAAAGTATAGGATCCCGATGTATTAACTAGTCAGTCGTGTCACGGTGCGTATTAACTGCCTCCCATGGCTGGAAATGGTGATTTGGTATGTACTTACTTTGTCAACAGTATTAATACTTTAGTAAAATTGCCATGAAATATTTATTACGCAGTTTACCGATTCTTGACTTATCTAGACTACCCTTATTCCAATAATTAATCCTCAGGTAATTTTTATACTAAGTAAATTTTTCTGGATTTAATTTCAGATGTGTACTTAAAATTAAATGTAATTTTCAGATTATGTTTGGTACTCACCATCGGGTTTCTTGCACATATCGGTAAATACCATTTGAAATTTTAAAGTTAGAAGTTCAGTTCTAATTAAGATTAAAACATGTATTTGATTATGAAATATCAATATTTATACATACTTAAATAATCGGTTACAAAGTTTTGTTAGAAATAGACTTGATAGTGATTTTCGTGAATATATTTTTTTATTTTTCCAACTTGTGCCAGAAACCTGACAATACGAGTAAATGTCTACATCTTCTAGTCAATGTTTTTAATTGTACTTAAGAATTATAAGTGTTTTTGGTCCGTGTTAAATTGTTAAGACTTTTTTTTCTGTGGAAAATATTTAAACCCTGGCAATTATTATAATAGCTATAAAACATTCCAATCCATTTAATTATAAAAAATAATGCACCTGTATAATATAATGTAAATTATAGACTATCCGCGTCACAACAGATCTTCACAGTCACAGTGACATCAGGACATCAATGCCCTTTTTTTTTTTAATGGGAGTTAGATTTATTTTTTACCTTGCTTATGATGTACAAGGTTTATATTTCATCACGTGGATTTTCTATCATTTACTGTTCTTAATTGATTATTAAGATTTATATCATTTGTGTTGGGATCAGGCGGGATACATCTGGTGTGGACCAAAGGAAACTTCTCCGCATCTGCTCGATATGATGAGAAAGAGCTTTATGCCCTGACCCCCGCTTATAATAGACTATCCAACTCTTGTAGATAAGATTTTTGCAATAAAACACATTCCGTATTATGTTTGCTGTGATACTTTAAGTTCTTTCTTAAATTTATTAACATTAAAAAATATATTTAAGTACACTTTTTATATATTTATTATTTTTGAGTTTATGTTTTTGATCATTAGGACTAAACTCATTTTATCAAAATGCAAGCAGTATTAAATACAATATTTTAAATTTTTTTTTGTTCGCTGCAAGTATTTAATAATTTTGGACTTGTTTCTCAAAAAACTATAATAATGTTTGGGTATTCTGTTTTGCCCAACAACTGTGATGACAGCTAATCAACTTTATGTATTTGGTCCAAGATTTTTTCTACATTACGTTTTGTGGAATAACACGTGAATTATTATGAATGTACATAGTTAGAATTATGTAATGTTTGTATGGCTTGTCTGGGAATGTGCAATGGTAAGTTTCAGCAACATAAAATATATAAGTAGATTTTAAGGTTGACCACTATAAATAATTTTGTATTTATCATTATAGTATTATACATGTCTTCAATTCTGTACAATTCCTATAGATGCGTATTTACATAATAAGTTATTTTCCAATTCGCAAACTAGACACATATTATTTTAGTTCTTTCCAAAATATTTTAAATGAGCCCATTTGTAATGCAAATAGCTAAATAGTATTACTTTTTAATATAATTCTTACAAAACAATTCCATATTCAAACCCACGAAACGCACACATACTGACAATAATGTTAAGAAATCAGATTACACTATGTACCGCTAGTAGTTAGTACAGCCGTGGGTACCTGTACACGTGGAGCCTATCACCAACCCGCGCCCTAGGACCAGAATGTTGCGCTAGCTTTATATGACTAATAATAATTCAGGCAGGAAAGTCAATATGTTAATGGTATCACAAGGAAAAGGGTTTCACTTCTAAATGCAGGTTGTAGCAAAATTGAAATCTCGTGAAGTTTGTATTTAAATTTTAAATAAAGTTTTGTTTACAACAAGTAATTGAGTTTTATTTTATTTACGTAGTTGTCATTATATTGCTTGTCAGAAATTATTATGTCAACTTAATGCATTTTAATAATTAATGAATAGTAATAATAATTCTGGCATTATAAAAAGTCATTACCAAGTTAAATAAACAGAAATTTTCCAGGTATTTTCACATAGTAAATTATTATAAACATTCTTGAAGCCTTAAAACTTACAAAAAATATGTTATTTTCTCTATTTTAATTCAACATTGTTTTGTTCGCCGTGGTGGTGAAGAGAGCTAAGAAGAGAGTGGCGCAAGGATTATTTTGCTATTGCTGAAAACAAACACTAAATATGGCAAGATTTACAAATTTTCATTTCTTCAATTGTTTGAAAGATTTTGATCACATGTATAAGTAGCTTCTCAAGCTCTGCCCGAATAATATTTTGGGGGAGCGAAATGATCTAACAGTCGTAATCCATTACTTTGACTATTTTTTGTTGTTTTTATAAAAATAAACTAGTAAAATAAGATCTTACACAAGTACGAACATAGCCCAGAAGATTGACTTCTTACATACTCAAACTAACTTTTATTGAAGATGACTTGCACAATTGATTTATTTATGTATCTTATCACATAGGTAATCATATGGCCAGCTGGCGGATTGAATCTGGCCTGTGGTTGAATATAGGAATCGAGTTGTGGCAAAGTGGGTATTCGAACCGGGGATCTCTAGACCTAGGACACACTGAGCCATACCATTTGAACTCAAACATTAAGCAAACCGGATTGAATTGTTTTTATTAAGTTATAATTTAGTTTATAAATAAAACACTTGAATAACGAAAATAACTTTAATTGCATGGACTAATACATACATGTCAAATCATTTAACAAATATTATCAGGAACAATAAAATTGATCTAACACTATCAACCTTACATAGAATCAGATCTATAATTAAATAATGCAACAACAAATATTTGACAATAATAATACAAGTGATAGGATATTTTCAACAACAAATTCAATAATAGAACAAGAAAAAATTTTATAATAAGAATTTACGTAAAACGTAAGTATATATAAATTTGGGATACACAGAAAGTGAAATTATTAATGGGTTACAATATTTACAATAGTTGGAATGTAATTCAGTAGTCACAGTAGAACCTGGATTATCTGATGTAAGTATCCCCCATGCCTTATTATATGACTTTAGTACTTAAGTATGAAAAAAACAGTGAAAACATTATTATATACCTCTTATTATCTGGACTATCCTCATTACCAACTAGTCCAGTAATTGAGGTTCTATTTATTTTTTTTTGTTTATGGTCAAAACCAAAAGCATTGTTTTGTAAAGAAAGATAATTTTTCTAGTAGTGTTTATGGACAGGAAATTCTACAGAATTTGTAAATGCGCAACTATAGTACTGTAGCACAATCTTAATAGAAAAGTAAATACCTACAATAATAAATAACATAACGAAGTAGCGAGTTTATATAATTATGACAATGTTTTATTTATTGGCACTATTAGATAATATTATGTATATTGAGTGCAGTATTATGTAACAGTATAAATACACTAGCGTGAAGCCACACACACACACACAAACAGCTATGTGTATGTAGTAGCAGTATTTTGACCCTGGGTGATAAATTTTCCTAAAGGATATCTAATGACTAATAACTAGCTCATCTACATCAAATTTTCTGATGAATCCTAAACTCACTTTACCTCCGATACATTCCTGTGCTGCTCGGTATACTGGATAATCAATCATTTTACCACGCAATAGCAGAAATCGTGCAGCGGTATTATAGATTTTTGGTATTGCAAATTTAACTATTTGATTTAATTGTGAACGAAACATGTTCAGTTACGTATGAGAAAAGAAAATTCTCTCCCCACAAAGCGAAGTGCGCTATAATATTGGTATAGAGGCGAGACAACAGGACGGGAGGGGGAGTTGTGCGGCGTACGGGAGGCGCACTTCACAGCTTGACCCGGCCGCGGCAGATGTCGGCGTACACGGCGCTCGTCACGCGCTCCCAGGTCGAGAGCCATTCCGGAAGTAGATGGCATCTTTAGTGAGATCCGGGTCAAAGCCTTCCTTCTGGTAACTCAGCTTCTTCAACTTAAACGTTCCTGGTAATAGAAATCAACGTCAGATTTAGTTTGGTTATAATTACTACTACATTAGAATGATTTTATTTTATTTGAGATACAAACAGGTACTAACACAATATATGCAATAATACAGGTGGAATACTCTATTCTCTTTTATCCCGAATCAAGCGTAAAATTTTCTGTATTAGCCATAAAGAGTGCTAAATGTATCTAATTTAGAAAACTTTTTATTGAAGGAATCAATATGATAAGATAAGAATATGAAGGATGAACAACTTGAGATCTAGATGATCTAAACAGTGAGTAACTTTGTGTGCAGATTAAGGAACAAGAGTGTAGGTACCCGTGATCTCGATGTTCTCCACGAGGCGGATGAAGAGCGGCCTGGCGTAGGAGGGCAGGCAGCGGTCCACGCCGGCCGCCAGGCGCGCCAGGTCCAGCGGGCCCCCCGCCTCCGCCCCCTCCACCCGGCCCCCGCCCCCACGGCCGCCATGCCCGCGCGACCCTCCACCATGGGGATCTGGGACAACAATCACTTCCGTGTTACCGCAGACAGGAAGAAGACATATTTCTAGTGAAATGTAAACATCCGGTAGTAGATACTCACAGAAACACCGTACACTACACAGTCACGCTGGCCGCAGATTGTGGATATAATGGCCTCCACTTCCGTTGCTGAAACATTTTCTCCTTTCCATTTGAAGGTGTCTCCAGTACGGTCCTAAAATTTCAACAGTTACACCATAATGTGATGATTAATAAATGATAAATCATTTCCATTTGTGTCTAATAATAAATACCTTAAAAAACAAGTAGCCCATTGTATCCATGACTAGAATATCTCCGGAGAGAAAAGCTTTATCTCCCTTCCGGAACACGTTTGTTATCAACTTCTTGTTGCTGTCTTCCTAGAAACAGTATTTTAACATAAGCACAAAGTACACGTCTGGCTAAAATATAATCATCAAAACCTCGATTTACATAAATAGCTACCTTATCAATGTATCCGTGGAACTCCCGAGAGGCGTTCCCTTGTTGGACCAGACCGATAAACATGCCTGGCTCATCTGAAACACAAACCAAACATTATTATTATTATTACTAGCAAAAGCTATTTTCACATAAATATTTTCACAAGTGGCATTTTTTCACTAAGGCTCATAATCTCATAACTGATTTGCATGGTATGGGAATACATATAAAAGACAATGCTAATGGGCTTAGGTGATTATGAGCCTTAGTGAAAATGCAGATTGCTGCCTTTGTTTCTATAGTTACGATTCATTTCTATGAAGGGTTAAAGTGGTTACGTATTATACACAGAGTTTATTTCAATAGCAAAATTGACCTTCCTGGATACAATAACGTGACATTGATTTTAGATCACAACATATCACCACCTTAAAAACCATTTTGAAAAATTACTCTTCAATTACTAGCAAAAGTATTGTACTCACTAGCGTCGCAGCGGATACAGAAGCCGTCCGACCCTCGGATGGGCGTCCCGAGGGGGTCCACTCGGATGACCGCCATGGGGTGGAGGGAGACGGGCAGGATGGAGGGGACGAAGCCCACGGCGCCCACCGTGTTGTCCACGTTTACTGGAATCCAATCCGAGTATTATCCAATATCACACGGCTTTACTATTGAGAGCATAAAAGGCAAATAAAGAAATCATCTTACTTATATTAGCATTCCCTTCGGTAGCGCCGTATACTTCATTCACTTGGGCAATTTTGAACCTGAAACACAATATTAAATTATTCTGCGAGTCTGGTAGTCCGTTGTGTGGATGGTGCCGTGTGGATGGTGTGGGTGGGGTGGGTGAGGTGGGGTGTACCTGTCTACCATCTCCTGCCAGATGGCGTGGCGCATGCCGTTGCCCGACCATGATGCGCACCGAGTGGCGGCGCTCGGCGTCGCGCACGGGCTGCGCCAGCAGGTAGCGGCACATCTCGCCGATGTACTGCGCCACGGTGCAGCCGTGCGCCACGCAGTCGCTCCAGTAGTTGGAGGCGCTGAACCTCGGCCGGATGACGGAGGGGATGCCGTCCAGCAGCGCGGCGCCCGTGCCCACCATGCCGCCCGCCGTGTGGTACAGCGGCAGCGGGTTGTACAGCACGTCGCCGCGCCGCCCGCCGTCCCAGCTGCGCAGGCCCAGCATGTGCACCGTGGCCACTGTGACCAGCAGGAACTTGGAGTTGGGCAGCACGGCGGCCTTGGGCATGCCCGTGGTGCCCGACGTGTAGATGTACAGCAGGCAGTCTCGGTAGCCGGGCCGCTCCTCGGGCCGCAGCGCGGGCGGCGCGGGGGGCGCGCGCTCCAGCAGCGCCGTCAGCCCGCGCCACCCGGGCCCCGCGGCCTCCTCCTCAGCCGCGCCCCCGGCGCAGTACAGCGGCAGCTCTCCCAAGCTCTCCTGGATCTCCTTCACAGCTGCAAATCAATCCGACATCGTCACAAATCTTCTCACTCACGCGACAGTATTATTACATGCCCGCCGCCTGGAACACGCGCGCCACGCGGTTGCTGTACGCCTCGACCTGCAAGCAGACGGGCTAGAGAGGGTCCGGGTCCGGGGCCGGGGCCTGGTATGTGGGTGTGGGTACCCTAGATAGCGACCCCTACTTACGTCCGCGAAGCTCCACGACTTGCCCTCGCACACGAGGCACAGGCTGGCGGGATACTTGGCAGCCCGCTCCTGGAACAGCCCAGCCACGGTCGCGTTCTGCCGGTCCCAGCGCTTGGTGCGAGACAGCCCGCAGAAGTAGCGGTACAAAATCTGCAAAATAAACAATGCGCTTAATGACACCGCACCACTGCAGACTGCAGTGCTCTATGCACCGTGGGAAAAGGGACGAATAGGAGTCAGAACATTATTCTTTTCATTGAAAAAAATTAAGATTCGGAGACGAAATCGGAAGTATTTCGTTCAACTCCACATCCCCATTTGTATTTTTTTTTATTCTTAAAGCTATGGTGGTTTTCCGGAGGTAAAAAATTCAGAAAATTTTGAATACCTAATACTTATGCGGAAAAGCAAAAAGAGTCGACCAGTAACTCACCAGTCTCACCATTCACCACACACGCACCCTCACACCACACACGCACCCTCACACCACACACTCACCCCACACCACACCCGCACCCTCACACCACACCCGCACTCTCACACCACACACGCACCCTCACACACGCGAGGCGTTTTGAAACGGTATTTTACCAATGACCATGAAACAACATTATCTTTTGCATTTGATCGATTTAGTAATAATTATAATGTGTGATACCTTGGACTGGTACTGAAGCGTAAGACTGATCATCCTGCCTTCATGTAATATAATGATCAAGAGACACTGCACTTGATTGTACCAATGCAGTGCCCTTTGCAACATTGGGTGCGGATAAGGGAAAGTAGTAGGTACTTAGTGGTTATTATTAACTTAAACTTGAGTCCTTCCGCAAGTTAGCGGTTGGCCCGGCGCGGCACGCGGCGTTCTCGCCCAATCTTTTCTTACGTATTAACTCAACTTTACTATGAGAAAAGTTGAGATCATTTACGTAAGAAAAGACTGGGCGAGATGCTCGCTGCAAGTTTAAGTTATTCGCGTCAGGATGTCAAAATGGGTTACAAAATCCGTCGAGAAAATACACTATTTCGAAATTTCTCGCGAAATTATGGAGTCTTTTTACTGTTTGATCATAAAAGTACATTGCATCGAAGATAAGAAGCGCAGACAACAAAAATAAACGTTTATGACGCATAATGCTAATAAAAACCGATAAAAGTGTTGTCGGAAGAAACGCGCAGTCGTCTGTTTGTTTGAATAATGAATTTACAGAATTCTTATCGTCAGGAACCAGGAATGAGGTCGGGGACCTGCAGCCAGTAGCCATCCAGCAGCTGATATCTGCAAATAGAACGAAATATACACACTTTTCACTTTGGTGAATTTGTGTCGTTTTTTTGAACGAAAGAAACTTTACGTTTTTTTGAACGAAAGAAAATACCTATTGTGGAAGCTAAGGTAGTTGTGATTAGAATACGTATGTATTTATTATAATTTCTGTAGAGAGGTGGGAGACGATACACGGCAGGTGAGCTGGAGCTGTGATCCTATCACTGATACTGTTATAAAGCCACGGGTAATGGATAAATACGTAATCATTTATTAATTAATGATTATTATGCATACGAAATGTACAGACATTCCATACCAAATGTCAATTAACGTGTACAATCCTCTTAGTCAATCGGGAAATTCGAGAGATTAGAAAAAAAACCAAAAGAAACTAGAGTGTAATATAAACTAATAGTGTAAAATCCATATGCTCCACATTCGGAGAGGATATGGAATTATGATATTGATGATGATGCCAGATTTACACGAAAAACTAGCAGCAAAATTTTCTTTGCATTACAGATTCATTTAATCTGTCGCAATTAAAAAATCTTTTTTAAAAAATACAACAGTCATATTATACTCTACACATAATAACGTTATCACGTATATTATATAAAATTCTGCGAACTATTGTACATTCGATTGTTTATTGATTTTTGCAGAATCAGTATATTGATCGGGTCTATAGCGGCGCAGCGACAAACGGGACATAAGTAATATGAATATTTAAAGTAAATGGTTTTATCGCCTTCGGTTAGGTTCTCAGGCTCAATAATACTAACTTGTACAAATCGATTTTCGATGTAAGTAACTTCTGTAGTACCTTACTAGCGACTACCGACACACATTGAACTAGAGATAAAGCGAAAGTCGGAACACCTTAGATAAAGATATCTTTGTCAAGCGAAACACCATGAACTGCAATTTCTCTGCAACGAGTTGACGGGAAACGTTATTGTTTGAGATAATATGACATTGTCCAAAAATCAATACACATACTTACTATTATTCTTATCCAGTGTCTACCACTGCCCACTCCGACTGCTGAGGAAGCAAGGAAAGCTTCTTTTAGACTAAAGCGAAGCTTGGAGCCGCCATAACAAGTTCCAGTTGCCTTATTACGAATTCGGAGAAAATTCCTTATTCTACTTTATTGGATTTTTTCTTTCTATATTTGTTTAATCTATACAAAAACGGAGGTTAAGAAACCCGTTTCTATCACCCGTGATACTCCTTCCGAACTTCATGTTCATCATCATCATCGTACCATATCCACTCCCTATGTGGAGAAATATGGATACCACAAAACTGCCTCCAGGCCAAGCGATCGGCCGCCAGCTCCGTGCATCCTCCCAAGTCAAGTCCACGTCCCGCAGCTCTGACGCAAACTTCCGACGAATTTGTCAACAGTGCACGACCAGGACGCCGAGAACCTGATGCCTTGTAAAATAGGCAAGCATAAATTTAAGCAAGTCAAATTTGCTCCCAATCAAAATAAAATATTCGTAACTGTTTACCGCAGAGTTGTTTTACTGAGAGATTACTATTACCTAACTTTGATTTTGTAGCAAAGCAATACAAAATAAATAGGTATATACGAGTATATACATGTACTATATATATTCTAGTAGGTATGTGATAGCTTCGAACGGACAAATGTTTAAGTAATTGAGTAAACAGGGGAGGAGTCATTCATCCCAATTTCTAGATTGGATGTGGCCGGGGGAGCTCGCAATACAGTAGCGGAGTAGAAGTAAGTTGTGTTTACAGTAATAGTGCAGGAGGTTAGGTTAGATTAGGTCAGCTGACGGGCGGAAGGAAGCACCAAGCAGCTCCACGCCACGCTCCGTGTTCTACACTCCACACTCCACGATCCTCACTTTACACTCTACTTCGCGAGAGACTGAAATGCTATAACGGCACTACTCGTTAGCATCGACTCCAATATAATATATACATACTATTAGTGCTACAATGTGACAGGAGTAGGCGATTACTACTAAATTACCCATTGATTGAACCAATCTCCATGAACCAAACTCTACCGGAAATATCGACTATGGAAAAACAAAAGATATTGGATCGGCGCATTATTTCCTGACAAACTCCAATTTTAATGTTAATTTATTCGCATACCGTTTCGTGCAATCCACTCAAGGATAGTTATTTTGGACATTTTATAGTAGTACATACCTACTTATGTTAATTATATATTTATGTCAATACTAAATCGCTATATGAAATCATGAAGACTTTTTTAATTTTTTACTTATCTTCGTAACACGTTGCTATTTGCTAGGCAGGTAATCATCACGCCAATTCTTCGAGGGGGTAGGCAGAGAGAATAGAACGAAATTTCGCAATTTAAAATCGAGAAGGACAGTGTGAAGAATTATTGCTGTAAAGCAGATTATAATATGTAACATGTTAAATCGATATATCTAGCGCTGGTTCCCGCTGGGCTCCGCGCTTGACCGAGGCTCTCTAGGCGATTATCCAATTACCGCTCGGGCTGCCGACTGTAGATATACAGGTACCAGTACTGCAACATGGTATACTTGTACAGTGGACACGGATAGGCCGGAGCCACGTGCGACAGGTAGGTACCCGGCTTCACCTTCGCTCGCTGCGGAATACGTAAATCCTCCGCAAACTCGATTTGCGCGAGGGTTTACCAACTCATGTACCTGCTTTTATCCGCATTCCCTATTACCACTACTAACGACTAACGACCGCCTCCCAGCACCACCCACAACACTCATCACTTTCACTTACCATTATCATACTAAATAGTATACATACAACGTTCAACTAATCAGCCGGCATACAGGGGGCCTGAATCTCTTGGAAGCCCCGGAGCTCAGGTTTCCTCTAGTCCGTTGTGTAGCAGTTTATAAGTGCGAATCTGACGAGTTCGGGAGTTCGGGGCCTCCGGGAGACTGCAGCCCGGCCTTTCCGAGGTCTGTAACGAATGCGGATTGCGATCCGTTATCTTCGTTAGGCAAAACGAATGCCTGTTGATTAGCTTCCCGTATCTCCGTCACATGGTCCTGGTGGTCCTGGGTCCGCTTGTTACCAGATGCCAGACACTAGATACTGTGCTGTTTCTGTTTGTACACGAGTAGGTACGAGTACAAGGCGTGATTCACGGTGCGCGGTGCCTCGACTCGACTGCACAATCAGCTATCATTTCATTGTTTGCAGTTTGCACAAAGGGCGACGAAAATACGGAAACTAAGACAGATTCATTATTTGAAAAATTACAGTCATGCTCTAAAGATAGTGCATTTCTCGGAGTTGAGTAATTAATTTAACTACGCACGTAGTACAATATAAAAAAGAATTCTTTATTATTTATATGTATAATAATTATACTTAGGTACCTACTCGTATTTATCCAACAACATTTTGATTGTGTCCAAATACATAGACAAAAACTGGATTTCATCCATTACGTACGGGCTAACATTAAATTACAATAGATATCTCAATAAAAGACGAGAAGTTTGGTAGGGAATATGGGTATCTAGGCGCTTACAGGGCTAATGACCTGTCATTGGCTGGATTAAGTGGTCACTTGATGTATTACAACATTCCCCATTTCGCCTAGTATTCGATATCCATTTCGTCATAATCTTTCGTAATCTTATTTACATATACTTACAACTAGCAAGAAGCAAGAAGCAGTTCATGAAAGTCAGTCACATCTGTAATCTGCAATAATAGCAGTAAATTATGTTTACATAAACATTGCACTAAAGTGCAGTTTGCAGATAAGAGTTTTGCGATATCCTTGGGTCAAATATTGGTTGACAATTACTTTTCCCAATTATTATTATTGCTAAACCTCATACTTAATTGCTAAGAGACCTATTCTATTATATATGTGTAAGTAATACAATAGTTTGTATTACTTAGTAATACAATAGTAGTAGTCAACTTCCCCTTATCCCCACTGCATTGTTACTATGGATTCCACAAACTGCCTCCAACCAAATCGGCCGCCAGTTCCCGTGCATCCTTCCAAGTCAGGTCCACGTCCCGTAGCTCAGCTCGGCACGTTTTACTTTTACCCTTACCACTTCCACCCTGAATCCAGTGTTGCAGTTGTTCCTCATCATGATGAGGGTGCGGTGATAATGTTTGTACGGTAGGACTCACTTGACATCCCGAGGCAGGGTCTTGACGATGACGTAGATCCTGGCGTGGTAGCGCAGGAGGACGGGCGCCACGGCCAGCAGGCCGAAGATGGCTGCCTTGGAGAAGGCGCTGGCCACCCCCGCGGCCACGGCGCTCACAGCCATCAGTGCCGCGAGCAGCGCTAGGAGAGCGTCCATCGCGACTTATCCCCTCACTCTTATTGTTATTTAATCAATTATATCTCGACTCGGCACTGCACAACTTCACCACGATCGCGCTTCGGCTATCCCCCGGCTATCGAACCCGGTAGAGAAGCTAACTGTTCTTCATCTGGTGCACGAAGTACCGATTAGCCCTTTATACCGTTTTTAAAACGTGCGCTTCTATTATAAATACCAACAAGCGTGAAACCGACGCTTCTCGTGGCCAAATCGTATACGACCACGCTACTGTGCACTGTGCTACTGTCAGATGGAAAAATCGACAAGGGTTGACGTTTGCGCAAGGGGTCGATTGCGTTCAATTCTAAAAAAGGTGAAGAGCGACGGCGCAGGAATATATTATTACGAATTCTAGATTCTGACGAGCAAAATAAATGAACTTACGTGTTTACACGTATTATATCTGAATTTACTCACTCCATTTTGATTTATTTTTTTAGAATATAATACATAACGCTTCGTTTACACACAGGGATCGGTTTTAAAATCAAAAATGCGCGCACTGTACGACACGTAGACGTCACAAATCACAACTTCTCGCAAATAACAATCTTCGTATCGTCATTGGTCGTAAGTCACCTGACTAACATGAGACCAACGTAATGAAAAAATATAGTCGAATTTTCAGTTTGCTATTTTGGCTCCACTGATTTTCTTTAGTGATGCAAAACTTATTTTTATCGACATTCATTGGTCGAATTTAATATCGACTATGAAGCCTAGAGCTAGGAAATTATTCCTATTATTCATTAGCCTATTACAACAAAATCGAAGTCGCTAAATAAATCAATGTCAATATGCATAGTTTTAGTCAAAACAAATCCTTTATTGAATAAATTAGTAATAAATACATGGAGAGCAGTGGCGGTCGGGGACTTTTTGCAGGAGGGATGCTGGACATCAAATGTTTATACTCGTACTTATTACGTACTAGATATCAAATATGAACATCTAGACGCTAGCCCACGAACAAGATCCAATTAGGTACCGTCTAAAATTATCTTTATAAATCTATTTAACTACATAACTCAATAATTACAGATACAAAATATCTTAAATGTGTTATTCGCATAAACGAAAAAAAATCACATTAAGGTCGCTGTAGAAATATCAAGATATTTTAATTGCAGTATTGCTGTTTACGGATAGAAGTCCAAATCTTTTTACTCTAAAATTCAAGGGATGCGGAGCATCCACAGTATGTATGGACGGAACGCGCCTGATAGAGAGGTGTTGATAGATGTATAGACTTTATAAAATCTGTAATCAAAAATAAAATATCGATATTTTGTTAGCAATGCACATCTCTAAACTAAAAACGAGAATTGCCGCTACTGCTGGCATGGCGCTGCAATCTCTAACCAATCTGTGCTCTGTCGAGCTTCATTAGTGTCGTGTATCGTCGGCGGCTTTTTTAAAATTATGGTCAGTATCTTTTGATATACCTACAGATTTATTTAGCGTTTCTTTTGACAGGCTGTGCAGTTTTGAATTTGTTTTTTAAATTTTGGTTTTGAATTTTTACTTTTGAATTTTAATTTAGATTTTTAATTTTTATACATATTGACTTTGTATTTGAATTTCGATTTTGATTTTGAATTTTGAATTTTCATTTTTGAATTTTATTTTGAATTTTGATTTTGATTTTTGTTTTTTGAATTTGATTTTCATTTTGAATTTTGATTTTGAATCTTGATTTTTGAATTTGAATTTGAATTTTTATTTCGATTTTGAATTTCGATCATGATTTTGAAATTAGATTTGGAACGATTTTGATTTTGATAATTTATTTTGATTTTGAATTTGGAATTTTTATTTTTGAATTTGATTTTGAATTTAGAATTTTTATTTTTGAATTTGATTTTGAATTTCTTTTTAGATATTGAATTTTGATTTTGACTCTGATTTTGAATAATTATTTTTGAATTTTCGATTTTGAATTTTGATTTTGACTTTGATTTTGAATTTTGATTATGTTTCTGATTTTGAATTTTGAATTTGATTTCTGAACTAAAAACACACAAATAAAGGTAGTCAAGGGACAATAAAAGTCGTTTTTCTAAGAAAATCCAATTAACAATTTATTTCATATAAAAATAATCAACAATAATTTTAATCATTAGAAAAATATTAACTCACTGTTTCTGCAGCCCATAAAATATAAAACTATTAAGGAAATATAATATATTACAACATATTACATAGGTACTATTGTATGAAGGAATTTACTGCACACCTTTTAAACAATAAGAATTATATCTACAAGTTCATGTTTCAATTTATTATTTACAATGATTTTGAGGGAAATATAATTGTAATATTATGTATTACTATAAATAGTTGACACTACATAAAACATGTATTTTTTTATAACAGCACAAGTGGTTTGTGGTGAATAGGGAGTTGCAGTATGTATAAATAGTTACCAGAAATTGGTACAAAAGTATTTTATTTGATTAATGCTAGCACTTGCTACAATAAACTCCATGTTTAGAATATTAATTGAACTATTAAATTTTAACACATTATAATATTTCTGTGGCATGTTTTAATTACAACTATTATTAATAAGTAGGTACTTTTTCCTAAATACCAATGAAATATAATTGTCCAGCGTGGACAGTAGATAAGTGGTCCAGAATACTATCTTTTGTATGTTGGTAATGTATGTCAGTGTTACCAGCTGTCAGTTGCTATATATATTTTTTTTTTTTTTTTTTAAATCTGAATAAGTAAACTACTAAATGGTGAGCTAATGTTAATGATTATGCGTATTGTTTGTGACACTAAAGTGGAATTTACACTGTGAAACTACTGGCATTAAATTAATCGTCACATACACAAAAACTTGTCATAGTGCTCACGAGTTTTACAGGTTTTGCATGCGTGTGTTAATTTTATCTCGCTAGTTTTGCAGTGGGAATTCGACTATTAAGTGCTTAATTTAATTAAAAACATGGTAGCACAACCAAAAATAAAATATATTTAAAAGTCAAATTTACAATCCTGGTACAAACAGTTTATTCATTTTGTTCGATTCACTCTTAACTCGATCATAATACATACTTATTACCTAAGTTTGATATTAGACTCTATAAAATAAAGATAATTTATTTAAGTTTAACGACTACCACTAAATGAATAGTTTTCCCAGTTGCGGGTGTATAGTAGTAGTAGTAGTAGTGACAAGTAACATCTAGTGTTTCTAAATAAACAGATTTACTAAATTATTCACAGCGGAGAAGGTTTTCATAACCGGATAGATCCGGAATTTATTCTGTCAAAAGCATCTTGATCCAGTAAGGTGTACTTGCCACTTTTAGGTTCTAAGTAATACAACTTGTCTTTTACGACATTCGGGTTGAACCCATCTTCTTGTAAGTCAGTCTTCTTCATCTTAAAGGTACCTGTAATTCCAATTAATATTAGTTTACTCACAATACAACAACTTTCGTGATAATTTCTTATTTAGGGAGTTTTTGTTGTTAGAACACTTTTATATTTTATATTTAACATTGAAACAGTGTTTTCAAGAGATGACCCAATGTTCATTTTTACATATCTTTTTAAAAATATAATTTTTTCTCTTAAATTTCACTATTAATCTTGATTATATTAGTATCAGGTGTTGCAAGAAATAAGAAGTCATTTTGCGATAACGAAATATTATAAAATCCCATTAAAAAACTGCATAAAATTACAACATTATGATGTTTTACAGTAAAACACGGATTTATTTAACACATAACTTTTTTTAAAAAAAACATTGATCAATTAAACAAATAGGTGTTTTTTATAAAATAAAACAGACATTTGTTTTAAACTAGGTACTTAATTATTTTTTAAAATGCCAACCGGTTTCGGAGATACTACCTTTCCGGGTTTAAAACAAAAGTGTGTTTTATTTCATAATTATGGAAAAATATGAATAAGTTCGATTACTAAACTCAAAAATCGATAGTCCCGATAAACAATGTCGGATCTGCTAAAAGTATACATATCACCTACTTTGGCTTATTTTAAAAACCTTTTAATGGTTTGGTAAGCTGTATATTCAAAATCATTGTATTGTAATAGTTGAATAATCATTTTTTAATTTGGATCTTTAAAAATCAAAATACAGACAAAAAAATTGTAGAGATCAATTGAAAAAGGTGAAAAAGTTATTTGTTTTTCAGCAGATCCAATAATATTCTCAGGGACTGTGGAAATATGATGTATTTATGCATTTTGTAGTTATTCTGATGATATTAGAAATAATGAGAAATACCCGTCATGTCCACATGCTTGAGTATCCTGATGAAGACGGGTCGAGCGTACGGAGGAAGGTCCCTCTGCAGCCCGCTGGCCAGGAGCTGCAGGTCCAGCGTCCCCTCGGGGTCCGCGACCCCGCACATCCCCGCACGACCCTCCACGTGAGGTACCTGCCAAGTTAGGTTAAACCAATTTACTTTCAATTCTAGAATTAGGTACGAATGAAATCCGAAATCGAGTTAAAAATCTTATCATTTACTTTTGAGACAAAATTTAAATAATACGTATATGTAACTGTACAGTACAAAATTCTATCCTTCTGGTTATTGTGTTCAGTTGATTAGTGACATTACTAATTGCCCATAGTAAAAATGGTAATTTGAAGTCAAGGTGGGAAAAAAATCAAAATAGTAAAAGTGAATAATATGTTTTTTAACTTTATTTATGAATATGCAATATGCATAATAATATATTTTTTTATTATTATTTGAGTCGAATTCCCTACACTACATACACGATTCAACTTCACTACAGTATAATAAAATATTCATTAATTCCATTTTTATTTAAGTAAAAGTTTAGTAAATCTATCTTACCAGAACACCGTACACGACAGCATCTCTCTGTTGAGCAATGATAGAGACGGCGGCTTCCACCTCACCGGTGGAGACGTTCTCTCCTCTCCAGCGGAATGTGTCTCCCGTCCGATCCTTGAAGAACAGGTATCCCAACTCATCGGCAACCAAAATGTCTCCTGCAAAATTAAATCAATATTTTAGTTGTAGGCAAGGGATTCGGGAAAGAAAGAATTTCAGGGTAAATCTAATCCAATTTAAAAATCTATATTAAAAGTAATGATTTCAGTTTCTAAACAACTATTTCACAATAAGCTCTCGGCCTTTGTGCCATAAAAGCCCTTGTTATGGCGGTCCTGTGATGTAATGGCTAAAATTGCTGAATTCATGCAGTGGAGGTTTTGAATTTGAAGTTCAAGATTGCTAAAATAAGTTATTTTTCTCAAACATCTGTGTTTTATGATAATATTGTTCTGTTTTTGGACCTCCTAGCTTATTGTGATAAAAATAAATTCATAAGCTTGGGAAGCATTAGATTAAAATTTTACTATTTTCTTATCAGAATGACCAGTAAGAAATTATGTACACACTGATTGCATTGTTATCTCGAATGTTACTTACATAAATGTAAAATATCAGTTTCAAGCTGCAGGTGCAAGTTTAAGATAATATGGTTTGGTAACAAAATCAAAATTTTATTAAATCAATTATTTATTATTTCACACAGGATTAATTCTTTTTTTTTTTTTTGTTCAGATGTGTGTTTTAAAAAACCTGTAACAGGAGACAATAAGTGTATAATATAATCAGTTATTGTAAGTACCACGCATTTCATCTCATGCTGGGACTTTCAAAAAGGCGAAAGCCTTCACATTATAAATTATCAAGATATGGTAACAGAATGCACTTTGTGTGGATAAAAGAAATTGGGAGAATGTAGCAGTGATGTAAAATTGTTTTCTGGGTTGATATTAATAGGATTATCTATAATATTACGTAACAAACCAGAAATGAAGGCAGAGTCTCCGTGTGTGAAGACGTCGCGTACAATTTTCTTTTCTGAAGCTGCCTTGTCCACATATCCCAGGAAAGCCCGAGTTGGATTAGATGGCTGAATCTTCCCAATAAACACTCCGGGTTCATCAGCTTTACACAACTGAAAATTTATCAACTTATTAATATCCAGTAAGCTTGTTCACAAATTCCTAACAGAGTTTTGCATGTAAACTTTTCTTGGTGGGCAGAAGTGTGGCGCTGGAATTATTTATTCTATAATTATCAAGTTTTTTTACCCTATACAAATTCAACATTTTATGAATCTTTTTATGCCACACCATAATTATATTAGACACATTAGCATGTTTTACAAATTTTATTAAAGCAAACACATAAACAATGTCACAAAAGTTATTCATAATACTATAGCAGATATTTATAAAATAATATCAACGAATGTTCACTAAATAAAATTATACATTTTCTAGACTTGTACCTTTGTACTTTTTAATTAAACTTTTTGAGGAGTGAGTTTGTTTTTTAAATATTAAGATAGTTCGATTTTTTAAAAATATTAGTTGGTTTTCTGTTTTTATCATTTTTTTCTATGACATTGTATTACGTTAGTATGTATTATGGAGATGATGAAGTTTGAGTATTAGTAATATCCTCACCTGACAGAGTCCCTTAGAGTTTCGGATGGGCTCTCCAGTTTTCTCGTCGACCTTAATGAGAGCGATGGGGTACACTCTCGGCAATATGCGAGACACAAATCCTATAGCCCCCACTGTACCATCAAGGTTCACTAGAATTCACAAAAGGGGAGGTAAGAAAGAATAATTTATGGTAAAAGTCCACACTGTCCAGATTGTTCTAGTTGTTGACAAAAAAATTAAGAAAAAATAAATCTATGCATTCTTGTAAATACTATTTTCAATGAAGCCTAACTGGCTTGTACTTTTAAATAATAATCATGTCCAATAGAGATTCGACCTAGGGATCTCTAAACATACTAAAACCATCATGCTACCACTGGGCAACTACTGACTAATAATGCATTAAATATCTATGTATACTTATCAATCATTATAAGTATGTACCAAATAAGTTTAGCAGTTTTAATTATTAGATATTTTTAACAAGTAGGATATAAAAGAGGTGTGTTATTTTTATTCAATTATATAGGTCATTGAAAATTGAACAGGTATTTCTTGACAAGTAGGGGAAAAATAATATTTCTTTTATATTTCTTATTTAACCACCTCAACAGGGCAGGAGGCCCAATTACAGAGGGGAACAACGTTACAAACACTGTCAAAAATCACTTTTTATTTTTGTGTTCTCACCGGGAATCGAACCCGGAACCTCCGTATCGTGAGTCCAGCGTCTTAGCCATTAAATATTTCCATAAACAATTTATGGTACAGTCAATTTTTGGTATCGTATGTAATAGAAGTTTATTTACCAATGTTAGCATTTCCTTCAGTTGCCCCGTAAAACTCTGTGATTTTGCTGATATTAAAACGATCTATAAAAGCCTGCCAAATCTGAAACATAAAATTATATTGTAATCTGACATCTCTGGAAAACAGCGATGAAAAAAATCAATAATATATCAACTGAACTTTGTATTCTTGTTTTGTTACCCAAAATTTAGAGCTCCTCAAAAAACATTTTAGCAGAAATTCATTATAAATAGGGACTGGAAAACAGCGGTGTTATTATTTGTGAAAAGCGGTGTTATTTTTTGCCAAAAGCGGTGTTATTTTTGAAAACTGGCGGTGTTATTTTTTAGAACCAATTTCAGTACACGGGTTGATAATAAAAGTCAAAGGCGTTGTTTTTTTGCATTAAAAATGTTTATTTTACAATGATACAACATTAAAAACACTTAATATAAACTAACTTATAATATATTTTTAAAAATACTTAATACAAAAAATTAAGCAAATATTACATAAAACGCAGGATATATATATATGCGTGCCAATGACTTTCAAACTCACCTAAACATCTCAAATGGATTTTAATGTTTAACATTTATGGCAATGTTTTAAATTAAAAAGTAAACCAATTCCTTTCAAACTACTTTTGTTACTTTGAAATCAAAATTAAACTTTGATGGTGAGTTTCACAAACATTAACATGCATAGCAAAGTTTATTTTAATATTTAAAGTAAACTATATAAACCAAACGTAAAAAGTATATGTGATGTTACGAATATTTTTAAATTCTGAATCTAAATTACATTTCAAAATTGAAAATTGCCAGTGTGGCAAGATTTTTTCTTCCTTCAGGTTCCTTCTTCCGAAACTTAGTACAGTGTTGTACGAAGACAGGAACCTCTCGGAATCAACATTAGCACAAGGGCACCCAAATCGATTCTAAACAAGCATCGGCAAATTGAGGATTTTGTCGGCGACGCCGATTTGAGGGGCCTCTGCTATGTTAATTTTCACTCCCAAAGAAACTAAACGAAACTAAACTACTACTAAGATACTTCTCCCTTAGTGTTTTTGTGCACGGCAAACCTTCAGCACCTGAAAAAAAAAAACAATTGTAAACTGAGAAAAGAAAACTGAATTTTCGACATTTTTTAAGTCTGCTGTCAAATGTGACAGTTTTTCATTCGGCGTTTTTAATCTTGAAATTAATAATAGTGTTTGTAAAAGTTGTGGCTTGGAAATTGTTTTGATCAGTGACGTTTACGAAACAAATTCACTGCGTACTATAAAAAAATTACAGGTAAAAAGTTGAATTTCGTATTTTTACCACTTTATAAATATGTGTCAAAAATTATTAAGTTATCAAAATCGATAAAATAACATTAAAATATAAATGTTTGGCTCAGAATAAAGTAAATAAAAACACATCAAACAAATACCTTTTCATTTGTTTGTCAATCCAGGCTCTTGACATCTTGACATCCATAGAACACACACTAATTGTGACATTAAAAAGATTCCATAGAATGACGCAAAGAAACGAGCGTGAAGTTAGCGACTTAAAATATTCGGCGCAATATTTTATGGCTGTTCAAAGCTTGGAATAGTTTAAAAACACCAAATTTCGGATTATTTTCCTAAAACGCCGAATTTCGTGTTATTTTCAAAAAACGACGAATTTCGCGTTATTCGCTAAAATGCCGAATTTCGCGTTATTTTTCGTTTTTATCGCGATCGCGAAATTTTCCAGTCTCTAATTATAAATAATATTTAACAAGTGAACCCACGTGAAAAGGTAGGTTTTTGAAAATATGCTACATAAAGCCTTCGAATTGAAGACATGTGTCTTCAAAATAGTAAGTGAGCATTCTATGCACCAACAAATGTATACATTTATACGGAGGAAGTGTTTACTTGTTGTTACCTGCGGTCTCAGTCCATTCCCGAACATGACTCGCAGTTTATGTTGCTTGTCAGTTGGGTTCTCGGGAACAGCGAGTAAATAGCGACACATCTCTCCGATGTAATTTGCAATCTGAAAAAATCAATAACAATAATACGACTCTGGTGCAAACAAAAACAAGTCCTTAAAAAGTGGAAAAGAAGTTGTCAAATATACCTACTGAATACTTTTATTATAGAAAGAAAGACATAAATAAGAAAAGTTATGCCATCATTTTAAATTCCTACAGAAATATTTAGGATAAATGAAGGTGACAATATGTATTACGAGATATCAATAGCTAAAAAATAGTTGTTGTGAAAATTTTCTCTAAAACTAGAATACTGCTGAATTCAAAAACATACGGACTGGTATATTTGCATACAGATCACAGCATTAAACTTTATATCATGTTGGTTTTATTGATATTTTATTGACCAAGATGGAAAAGTTAACGATATGACGACACCCGAGTGACCTTTGCTTGTTGGAATAACACTTTGAGAGGCTTGAAGTTTTACTTGAGAAAACGTGAAATTGTACCTTAAGTGTCCATTCAGAAGCTCCAACACAATTTGAATTTTAAAAACCAAATTTGTACCTCATAAATCTGAATTTAGTTTACACAGAAATAAAAAAATCAAACATGAAATCTTAAATTCTAAATTAAAGGAGTATACTCTTGCAAACTACGTCATATTGCGTTATAGAAATATTAAGTTAAAAAATTACTAATGAAACACAAAAATAAGATAAAATGTATACCGTAGCATTAAACTTGATGCAGTCTTTCATGAAATTGGAAGCAGAGAACTTGTTGCGCATGGCCACTGTGTTGCCGTACACGATGGCCTGTCCGATGGCCGTGACCCCGCCAGCCGTGTGGTACAGCGGGAGGGGCGTGTACACTATGTCGTTGGGCCGGATGTCGCTCAGGTAGTGGATGCCGGCCGCCAGGAAGAAGTACCTGAATACATTATTGAGGGTTGTGGTTTAGTGGTAGCCATAGGTTCAAATTCCTCTCCGCCACTTGTTTCCTTCTTTCTTTAATAGTTTATTTATAACTATTTAAAAGTAGCATCATATTTGGGTGCACTATGAGAATGCAAATATTTCTCCAAAATAATCGAACGTAGACAAGTAGGTATGAGTAATTACAATAATTTTTAATTTACATATTTCCAACGTGATTTTTGAGAGTTAGAAACACATTTTTCATGACCTATCATTACCTTATTTTTTATGATTTGCTCACCAATATTATTTCAATTATTTGAGTTTTCCATCGGTTCGGTTCTGAGTATTGTATTATACGTATACAGGGTGTAACAAAACTCAATGTACAAGCGGGAAACCAGTGAGTCTACATCATATTTGGAGTCGATTTAGTAGAATAAACTTTTTTGATTTGTCCCTTAGTTTTCGAGAAAAATGAGTACGAAGTTGAATTTTTTTCGATTTTTTTTTGCAAATTGTTATCAAATATCATGTATTTACTCCAATTAATACTATCCATAAAGAAAACAAAATTAAAAAACACGTTTTAATAAGAATTTGAGCAATTTTACTTAATCTGCCATACTTATGAAAACTTTAGTGAGAAGAAATGAAAAAAATTTTTGAAGCCCAGATTAAAAAGTATTACTACACAATCGTCTCCAAATACGCTGTAGATTCACCAGTTTCTCGCTTGTACATCGAGTTTTGTTACACCCTGTATTGGTATTGAGTTAGTTGTGGCATTAATACGTCATACAATTTCTTTTTTCCTTTCTAAATTTTATTATTTTCATTACAATTACTAAGCTAACTAAAAAAGTCATTACTCATCTTAATAAATCTGAGTAATGCCATCTATCGAGATAACTTTTTTGCCTACCTCAACCAACAGGCCATGAGGCCCAATAATGGTAGGCCCAATGGCGGCCTCCGTAGCGTAATGGCTAGGACGCTAGAGTGACGATACGGAGGTTCCGGGTTCGATTCCCGGTGAGAACACAAAAATTAAATGTGTTTATTCTCAAGCCTGGGTGTTTGTGATGTCGTTCCCCTCTGTAATTGGGCCTCCTGGCCTGTTGAGGTGAAGAAAAAATAAAAAAGAGGAGAACAACATCGCAAATACAAATACACCCATCTCGGAACCCTACATAACTCCTAGATACGGGAAAGACAGACTTAGTGAATTTTTAAAACTATCTTCTCATGCGTTCAATTCAAACTATCTCAAAACAAGCATGGTTTGTTGGGAAGTACAAGGAAATTACTAGTAAATAAATAATGTCTCACCTAGAGTGAGTGATGACAGCGGCCTTGGGGAGCCCCGTGGTGCCGGAGGTGTAGATGTAGAACACCTTGTCGTAGAAGGTGCGGCCGGGGGGCATCGGCACGGCGGTTGGGGGCGTGGCGTCCAGCAGCGGCTGCAGCTCCTTCACGGGGTCCTCCCCCCCCTCCCCGAGCCGCCGCCACCCCCGACCCGCCCAGCCGCCAGCGGTACAGGGACAGGGTAGGACTCAGCTCCGATGATATGTCCTTCACGGCTACGGAGAACAGTAAAGATATTAACTCAAGTAGGCGTTTATTGTGGGAACTACGATGTAGGCCTGACTTGGGAAGATGTTCGGGAACTCAGCTTGGAGGTAGTTTATCGAGTACAATATGGAATTCAATGATGATGAGACTAGCCATCAACTTGAGAGTACAAGATGAAAAATAAAATACAATCTGTTAGCTTAAAAGAATTCTTCAAAACGTGGATTTATACCAGGAATTGCAAATATGTGGCACAACAGTAAATTAGAAACAAGCTAAAGTTGGTGTTGATATAGAGTGTAGGTAGATACCTTGCTCGAACTCCTCGGTGTAAATTAGCGCCTGGCAGCCGGCGATGTTGAGCGAGTGCAGCAGGGCGCGGCCCTTCTGGTTGGTGTTGACCAGCGGCACCACAGCGCCCAGGCGCGCCAGCCCGAGCCACAAGGCCGGCTGCTGCGGACAGTTGCCCATGAGGATGGCCACGGCCTGGCCCGGACCGTAGCCGTGTCCGCGGAACACACCGGCTACCCGCTGTGACAGCTCTTGCACCTACGGACAAAACGTTTTCTCTTATATACTACTACTACTACTTCTTGATCTTGAGTTTTCTGTTTCCAGCAAACCCTTTTCACCGGTTTAGCCAGACCAGTCAACAAATTGTCCAAGTTATGCTGTCTCGGCCTTCCCAGAGGTTTTAAGTGCTTTGGATTTTCCAACAAAACAAACATGACCCACCATTGCCAAGCGTCTGCTTGAGATAAGGAGTATCTGGGTCATAGGACGTATCGGACATTTTTGTATCAGTTTTGACGAAAACTACATTTAATTTGATTAATGAAAATTGAAATCGATACATTTTTCCAGTGCAACAAATTTTAGAATCACACACAGGATTTATTTCCTTCCTGAGACCATTCCTGTTTAAGATAAATATCAATTGATATCAACTTAGTACAAAAACTTAATAGGTACATACATAAAAGTCTCCAAATCAAAATATTTTGAATTGGTATGTCATACTTACGTATGATTTTAAAAAAGGTAATAATTTGCTAATGGCTTTTGTCGAGGCCTCAATACACAAATATTACAATAATATTATCATATTTGGTAGCTCGATACATTGCCACTCGCAACTAGTGCATATTAATGTTTTGTCTTTATTTATTGTTGAGTTTTCCGCACATATTAAATGAGAAAATGAAGCATGGTAGAACTATACATTACCCTAGCGTAGGACCAGACTTCATCTTCGAAGAGGAAGCAAGTCTTGTTGGGGTGCTTGGCGGTGACCTCATCGAAGATATCTGGTAGCGTCATGTTGTTCTTGTTAAACCTCCTCACGTGGATCAGGATCTTCAGGTAGCTGAACATGGCCCTGGCGACAAACAAAACAATGCGCTATTATTAGATACACCATGTCGCCACTACCCCCCTTTTAGCATGTAAGGTACCTACATAAGTCAAATACTTATATTACAGAGGTGTTTTATTTAAATTTTAGTAGTGGTTAAGAAGTGGTTTTCAACAAAAAAAAAAAAAGATTTTCGAGTTCAAAAATGAAAATAATAATACATCGTCGAGATCTGGGTGTTTCTATAGTAATCACTCCAGCGAGCATGTACATGTGTACATACATGTGTACATACACGAGTACATACATGTGTACAATGTACTACATTACTTGTACACTAGAAACTGGTACGTAAATAAACGCGGGTAAAATGTTTGGGTGTTATGTGATAGTAAATATTCCCTAACCTGTTAGGGTGGTTAAAATATATTACACAAATGCTGTAGATTTTTATTCGCAATTATTTTTTACAATCTCCTTTTTGCCAACAACTAAAAAAATGAGCATTCAACAATACAACAGATAAAAGGAAATAAAAAAAAATTATAATTAAGGAATGAATGAATGAAAAAACAAAATCAAAATTAAATAAAAATAAAAACAAGAAAAACAGAAGAACTCAAGGTGGTAAGTACTCTTTGTCTAATATTGAAGTTGTAACACATGTATAACAATTATTGATGTATTATAACTAACACAATTATATATAGATAGTACTACTAGTTATTTATATTATTGTCATATCAAACATGCATACAATTAATGATTATTCATATATTTCGAGTTAATCCGTGTAAAATTATATAACTAGTTTTTTCACGATTTTCATTCGCGAAAAACATTCATAAAATTATTTATTAAAAATTCAAATAACTTGGATTTAATGCCGTAAAATGTTAATAAGTACATACATAAGTTCATAATGTTTTGTAGATGAGCAAAAAATACAAACATTCGTGTTAATTACGTACGGATGACAAAAAACGCTGAGCTTATTTTTCGATGTAAGAAAATTGTTAGTTTTTTCAGCGAAAAGTTGAAACTGCTAATAATCGCGCAAGTTACAGAAGAATTAGTTACAGAAAAATAATCATATATATTATAGGTACGGAATCGAACCCGGAACTTTCGTGGGGTGAATCCAGCGTCTTAGCCATTATATCATGGAGCTGGCCTACGATCGTAAATATATTTTTAGAAATCTACCTATTATTTCCGTCTGTATAGTATAAAAATGTATATTTTCATTTCCCGGTTCGAGAGACGAGCTTTGATGTTAAGTTGTAACATACGCCATTACAGGGGGACGAAGGCCATAGGAACATAGTTCACTATTATACAATCTTTATAGACTAGATGACTAGTAGATACTTAAGAAGCAGTAGGTACCTTCAACATAATGTACAAATTTAGCAAAAAAATGTGTTATCCCACTTTTTGCTCAATTCATATTCCTCGGAGTCATCAATAGAAAACATTAAATACCTAGAATAATAGGTATTATAATGTAATATACCGTGATCCCAAGTATTGTGTCTAATTACCTAACATAGGTACATAATTATTTTATAAATGAATAGTTTGACAACATAGTTTATTTATTTATACCTTAACAAGTCCGAGGACGTTTTCATTAGTGCGGATAACGAGCTTTCAGTTGAAGTTTTAGACATAAAAACATAGTTTTAAGTCAGTAATTTTTAATTTAATTTAAGTCATAAGATTTCATTGCGGAAAAATATAGAATCAATATTTTATAGATATTTTTATTGTTTGCGTTATTGGAAATCGAATCACGTACTAGATATGTAGGTACCTATATGGGTATTAGATTTTCTGATTTATGAATGAAGACGGTTTCACTTATGGACACGGAAATGTCGAGTAAAATAATAGGAATTCTCGTAATAGGATAGTTGTCAGGAAAGTGTGCCGCAGCAGCCAGCAGCATGCAGCCAGCCGCGGTAGTGGTGTAGTACAGCGGTAGACCGCAGCGGGTATCGCTGCCCGCCGCGGCTCGGCTGGGTATCTCTGGCTGCAGCGAGTTGGCGGTACCAGCGGAGTCTGGTGTCTGGCGGGTATAGCTGCCGCCCGTCTCTACACTGTACCAGTGTACCTGTACAGTACAGTGCAGAGTTCCTCAACGCGCAGCCCACTGGACGCACTGGTGAAATTTACAAAATTCGCAGAATACTCATCGTAAGGAATGGATTAGTATTGAGAATGAAATCCATAATATAATCATATTTTTCTGTACTTTGCGTGAACGGGACGGTTGGTATAAAATGAGGATCATTCTTACTTATACGGACAGTCCGTATTCTCAAGGATGTGTCCGTTTATTGGATTGCAAAATGTCCGTATTTTTCGATACGAACAAGACCATGAACAAACTTAAACTTTTTTGTTGCAAAAGCATTTTTGGCCGAAAATATTGTTCATAAGCCTACATACTTACTAGGCTATAAAACAACTAGGCACTAGGTTCGTTTTCATTAGATAAGTTTATTACAAATCAGATTACAATAATTTTATTGATTTTGCAATGCAGAACGATCGAAAAAACTACTACATACTACCTACTAGAGAGCAGCTACTAAAGACGCAACATCTTGAATGTTTTTTTGGTAAACCAATGTTAGATAATTTGTTCGGACGTTTTAGCCATCGTTGAAGGTTCAACCTTCACGGTTCAAGTTCATCCAACACGGGTTTACACAAAAATCCTTGAAGAAATTGTGGTAATACAAAGACTGTGTTTTAAAATTCTGTTAAATAAATACATAAATGTATAAGAAAAAGGATTTAGTTAATAAAATATCAGTCAAAGGTTGAGGAACCCCGAAGCAACGAATCTAAACTCTACCTACGCTCATAATCCTGCTGACCGACGCGCGACGTCACATCACAACATCCGCGGACTAGATCCATCGTCATCATCATCAGGTGGGCGGCGGCTGCTCGGTACTGCTCACTGCTCGGGGACCAGCTGCAGCGGATCTATCAAGAGACCGCATCATGACGGACCAACATGCATCACTATCCACTAGAAACAATAGTCTCACCTTGATGGGCAATAGGAAGGCCTGATGTCTTGTTCTGACTATTTTTGTAAATTGTCTGGATGTTGTTTTTGCTAGTTCTAAATTTTATCATTCATTCCTATTCAACTAATGTATTTAATCATCGTTACATCTAGATAATTATATGTAAATATCTAGCTCGAAGGCGTAAGACTGAAATCTTGCCTTAATGTAATAAAAAAATGATCACGATGAATCCAAACGGATCACATGTTGTTCAAATGTAGTGCCCTAGGGAAAGTATGTAGAAGTAGTAGTATTATACGTATGTGTAATATAATACGTGTCGTGTTTTCATCCATTCTGGGAGTAATGAGTTAGCAGAGGATTATCTGAAGTACGCGCTGATCGATCCAGGACTTAACACCCGATAAAAGATTATCAGGTCACCGTACACCGTACCTACACCACTACTGGCCTACCTCGTATCTGTAGGTACCTGTACAGTATAAAAAACAGAGCAGCGTGTAATCAGAA
The DNA here is from genome assembly GCA_022494985.1 of Micrasema minimum. Taxonomy (NCBI): domain Eukaryota; kingdom Metazoa; phylum Arthropoda; class Insecta; order Trichoptera; family Brachycentridae; genus Micrasema; species Micrasema minimum. The sequence goes on from JAGVSP010001211.1 coordinate 55,026, forward strand.
TAGCTAATTACACCGGCTTTTATCGCTCCCATATACTTGACTAAAGTGGCGTAGTAGCTAAAGGATTCACCTGTTGGATAAAAACTATCACCATCAATCGGCCGCCATGCGCCAGTTCCTACGCATCTTCTCAAGCCAGGTCCCGAAGCTCTGACGTAAACTACCGACGGACGGGTTGTTTGTCAGCAGTGGAGGTCCAGGACGCAGTAATTATTAAGGATCTCACGGGGATAAAAACTAGGTATAGAAAAATAAAAGCAGAAAAAGGCATGGAGCCTAACCCAGAATCAGGGGGAGATAAATTTGCGGTATTTGAGCAGAAAAATCTTAAGAAAAATATTTGGAAGTACTCTGGAAAATGGGAGTTACAAAATAAAAATGAATCATGAGCTGTAAAACTTCATGGAAAATAAAGTTCCAAAGACTTGTAATTCTACCATAAGAATAAAACAGCGGTTATTACGGACGCACGTCTAGTCTGCGCCGTCTGCGGTCTACGGAGAAAGGAAAGCGAGATCCGTTACTATAATTACCAGAGACTGTAATCTCACTCTACACTCTACACTCTACACAGATGTGGGGAAATGGCTCACTTTTTACGGAATCGTGACCTCGAAATTCCACAATGGAGGGCCATGGGAGCCCGGGGGCAGACAATGGGGGCCTGTGGGAAGGGGGGCACCGGGCCGGGGGCGCGGCGCGGAGGACCAGAGGTGGCCCCACTAATTCCTCTACACGAATTCCCATACCAACCTTTCAGTTCAAGGGGTAACGCAGTTCAAAACTGCTTCTGGTAGGTACCCAATGTATTTACGATAACTACTAATTGATATAAAACAAATAATTAATTGGCAATCTTTAGAAATCTTGTAAAGTAAAATCTGGGTCCCGATAATGAATAGCTATTGACAAATTTATCGATAGCCATTTAGGATTGCTTCTCAATTAGTACAGGTACGTAATCTTCGTGAGTTCTCATAGAAACTATGTACCATAATATCTTATATGTACATATATGTGAAGCACGGTACCATGACAGCATTTATTTTTGTATCTAGGATATCTAGTCAGTAACGAGTCTAACGTAATTATTATTTTTAAATTTAGCAAAAGTACTGGAAATTTTTTATTCAATTTTTGTGAAGTAATTGTGTGTATCTGTATCTACAACCTAAATGGCGTCACTCGATATAAGCTTCATGGATCTGACTGAAGCACTCTCGAGATCGGCCAAAATCCTCAAGGGGTTGGAGAGCATTCCAAGGTCTGGTGAACAAGGGGCCCGTGTTTACATTCTCTAGTTCACTGACCATAATAACAACTGTGTTGCGAGATGTTGGTATAATGAGGCGCTGAAGGAGGTCACGAGGGAAGTTCTCGACAAGAAGAGGTGTCGGTAGTCGGTAGTCGGTAGTCAGTAGGCAACAGTCCCGCATTTGGTCATTTCAATTATAATGCACGTATCAACCAAATTCAATGATATCAACGGCTATTTTCAAATATGTTTTCCGATTAACATTGAAATGACATTTGAAGTAACATTGCTACAATTGATTTTAATAATAATCGAAATACGTCAAGTCATTCATTACATTATGGATTATTTACTCACAAAACCAACTTTTGTTGTAGGCATTCAATTAAGTTTATTTAAAAATGAAGTTTTTGTTGGGTTCAAATATTATCAATGTTGTATTGTTAAATAAAGAAAATTGTATCTTTTCATGTTATGCCAACATAATATTAAGTATTTAGTATTTACCTATAATTTCGTTTTATGCTTTCATCTTTTTGTCACAAAATTTTTGTTTGTTTTTGAAAGTACTGATTTCAATACTTTTTCAATTTTGTCAGATGATCAATTAATATTCTTAAACTTTCACCAAATAAAATGTCATAAAAATAGGTGATCCGTAACATGAAGCAGAGATGCAGATCGAACCTCGGACCTCAGATTTGAGTTCGGAGTCCATATCATAACTCAAACTAAATGATAATCAAAAGATTATATAAATGTGTATCTGGCCTGCCATACAAACGGTCGTGTACTAAAATATAAACATATTACTTTAAAACTTATCACTTAAATCAGAAGCTAGAATAATTCAAATCAGTAATCAATCAAATTACCTTTTAGTGTTATAATATTTCTGAATCGCAGATACCCATCAATAATATTATATTATCTGAAAATACTTTTTGCAATGACACCTAAAAAACAAAGGTACGTTCATTATTACGTAATCAATGCAAATTAGATGTTCATATCGCAGTATTTTTTGAAAAATTCCTCGAAGGCGTGCGTTTATAAATTAATATCAGCCCATCTCTCAAAACATTTTGCGCAATTTTTATTTTACAACAAAAATGATTTGACGGATAAGACTGGACTGAAAATCCAGCGTTAAATCACAGCTTGTCAATGTGGGAAGTAAAGATGGCCCATAATACAAAACAGTGATAAATCCATGACATGGGAAACTTTGTACATCGTAAAAAGGAAACGAGTTTAGCTTTAGCTGACAAAGCGACAATTGCAATGACATTAAATACGGTAATTTTACTTCTTACTAATTATGTACGAGTACCTATGTGCTCAGTGTCCGTATATGGAAAGGAATCAACAAGTTACGTATATTCGGTATAAACGTTGTGTTGATGGTGTATTGTAGAACACCAAGGTCACCACTCATCACTACTCTGGCCGTACAAAGTGCAAGTTACAAGGAGCTTGATCCTCCTATACAGAGTGCCAGCCAGGTACCAGTTACGAACCTGGCAGGTGGCAGGTATACTAGAACCTACTTACTTCAGGAAGGTTGTAATCACATGCGATTACTATTCATTACGTCAAGCTAAATCGTACATCGCTGAAGGAAAAACTACAGCTCTAACAAGCAGAGTGCGATCAATCAACTGTCAACCAAAATACATCATAATATGTAATTGCTGAGAAAACGAGATTTGCGTGTTCGGAATGAACTCAATGTCAAACTAATTGCTATAGGCTTGTTTTACGAAGTAAAAAATTGGCTGAACACGGCAGTTTTAAATGACCGATACTCTTACATACGACAAATATTCTGTTTTATAGTTTTAATAAACATTAGTCTAAACCAAGCCATAATTTGTTTGGAATAACTCCAGGAAAATGGCCGTTTACAAATTGTATAGGAAATGATATATATAGAAATGGCCACCGAGTCAGCTTTTGAATCAGACCCACATTGTTTTAGCTAAACTACCTACGTACCTAGAGTATAATGCTAGAGTTTCAGGTAGGTGACCATAATGGTAATGAAAATTCGTTAAAAAATATTTATGTACTACGAAGAATCCTGACTATAGCGCGGTGATTCAAAGGTTTGGTTAGTGAAGGTAAATCGTAAAAATCGTGTGAAAGTTTGCTTTCACTAAAATGATGAAGAATTGATGTCAGTAAGTATTAATTGACAATGCATTTAGATTTCATTTACACTAGGACTTAAAGAAACAATGGAGAGAGTCAAGGACATGATAAGATTCATTCAGATATGCCAAAAAAAGATAACATACGAAAGCAAGCCACAGATTATTTTTTGTTATTGCATACATCCATAAATAAACTAATTATGTATTAAATCAATAAATCACGAGTTATCTGACAATGTCATCAATTTCTCTGACTATCGTTCGTTTTCCCAAACACTCGGATAATACTGCGTCCATCGAGACAAATTCGAACTAAACAGTGATTAACGTTTTAGCTGGAAAATTGGGTAGTAATGTTATAGTAATAAATAATTGGTTGCAAGTTAAGTGGAGTGCATCGTTCCCGTTGTCTACTTGTGCAATGGCCACTGCAACAACAGTGGCCAACCATAATACCAACGAGACACGCGTACTTATACACAGTATTTACTGAGACCTAAATACAAAAAACGTACAATAATTGTATCACAAAAATAATCAACACCGATCAGTCAAACGCTCATCAAGCGCATCACACAGGGAACAGGAACCACCTCTCAGCGTGTAGATATATCACAGTTGTGACCAAAGATTAATTATACTAGTAAAGTTGTGACGCGTAAGATACCGATTTACCGATTAGCCCAGCCTTTTAAAAACGAATACTCCTACAACTATTTATAGAGTTGTAAGTTGTAATGTTGTCTCCTTAGTTTAGGGTTACCACCCTTGAACCTCAAGACCAGACCCTGAAGATAATTGTTCGGAAACCAGTTTCTATTACGTAATGTTAGCCTAGTGTTTTTTATGACGATACCATTAACACTTATTCAACTATCAAGGAAAACTACACAAATTATTGATAATCATTCAATTAATAAAACAGTAAATGCGATGGAATGGACAATAAGAGTTTTTTAGTAAAAAATTAAAATAATTGTATGCGTGACCCACTCAAATATTATTAACAAATATTTTTTAATATTTTCGATCCGAAAATAAATCAGTGACAAACTACTAGTGTTTTTTAAAATTATTTTGATTGTATGTTCATTTGTACATACTTACAGATAAGTAAATATTTAAGAAACCTTTCTTGTAAAGTTAACTATAGAGACCTAGACTAAAAGTCAGCAAATATTATCATCTAATAAATAATTTAATGAGTAAATTAGATCTGTTTCTATACTTCGTTAATGGAATTCACCGGAACTACACTAAAAAGATGACCCGAATTTATAACTCGTTGTACGAAACGGTAAAAGCTGGTTTAAGAATATTACATACATACAAAATATGAGACGATCAAAGCCAATGCACAATGGAGAGATAATTAAGGCAACAGTACTATTTTGTTGATATAAGCTGACAGCAAATACACGAGGCCAACCCGCTATATAAAATCGTTTCGTAAATTAGGAAATGCGCTGAATCTCCGTAAAAGTGAAGAAACAGGAAAACTCCGGTTTCCGGCAAGTTGGTTCTGAAGGGAAAAGATGTATGAAAGAATACGAGATTTCAAACAGTTTTTGTGCAGTTTTTGAGTTTTGTTTTAAAGATAACCATACTAAACTTTAATCGACAGACAGCTTATGAAACCATTTAAGATTGAGAAACAATACGGGACAATAATAATTTCCTCTGTGGCGAGATGACTCTATCCCGTTGGTAGCAGCATTGCACGATGGCACTAACACGGATTGGCGGGATATAGGTCGAGGTTCATAGTTCATATTAGGGAGCCACACTAGCCCACTGTCGTGCGTGATGCTCCTCCACTCCTCGCCCGCCTCGCACGCCTCGCTTCTCGCGACATAACTTCCTATTCCGCGCTTAATTACAAGAATTAAACTCTATTGTTCAACACGCGTTATCCTATCCCTGGGCTAAATTATTTTTAATAAATGATACATTTTTAAAAATATTTTCAATCAAGATGATAGTGGTATTATGTTGGAGGTCAGACTTAAATTCAAGAAGTAACGTCACGATTCACGATAGACCTCATTACAGCAGGATTGGAATAATATATTCGGATAACTTACTTTTATAGCGCAGTTTTCGTGAGAAATCACTTAAAGTACAAAGTTCGATTAGACACTAATTATGTATAAATAACTTAACTGTAGCATTAGTATAAGGACGCAATTTAACCGATATTTGCGGTACCTATTGGGGATCTTGCAGAATGCGAAAGTTTTATGAGGTGATGTTAGTGATGGTACCGAAGAAAAATATATCAATGTTTATGTCTCGCCAAATCCAGTATTATTGTTTAAACCAGTTGATCCGGAGCCTGAATTTTAAATGAATAGGCATACCTTAGTAGAAAGTTCTCTTGTTTAATTATTTATTTATTAACACCAAATCTATGGAAATGCATTTTTTGCGACAAAACGCTTTTTCATTAGTTCAATAGCTTTTTGAAGTACACACAGTGAAAATATGTTTCAGGTGCAAAAATAAATCTTATCATATTTGTGCAAACATAGTATGGTATATCAATTTGAAAGGCTAGTTTTAAGAAAATCTAGCGGATTGTACATGGAAATAGAAACCAAGTCACGGCAGAGTAGGGATTCGGTCCGAGGATCAATAAACTCAATATTAAATAGGTTTAGTTCAATTGATAAATCAAAATACACATAAAATGAAGCTGAATGATACGTGGGATTTGTTGGGGGATCTCAATCCCGATACTGCATTCCCTAATCTAGTCGTCTAGTGCGATTCTACATGACTACAGTGTGGGTATACAGTGCTAGGTCCCCAATCCCCGCCCCCGCCCCCCGCACGATAACATGGCGACCTTCGACACGTCGCGAACATTGAATCGATTAAAATAAATCACGCATTCTAATAATGTACAGTACATTGTGTAATTGATTGAGGACACCGATACAATTAAATTCGACTATTTCGAGTGCAAGGTGCTGCGACCTTTATAATGCGCTGGAGTGAATTGTGTCATATTTATTATGACGAGCCGAGATCCTTGTGTCTTGTTGTTGTTCCCACCCCTGGCCTGGTCAGAACTTCAGGAGTCAGGAGACCTCACCCACTTTACAAGGAAACTTTACTTCTCCGTAACCCGTGCCACGTACCACGTGAGCTGCCCTGGTAGTTCGCACCTCGCTAACGTTGTAATCACTCATTTTACTGATACCTATTACCCAAAAAATAGGCAGACTGTTAGTATCGAGTATTAAATTTTTTAATAAGTTCATTTTGATACAGTAATTCACTGTAATTGTAATTTAGAAACTGATTGGATCAATGGAAATTTTGTGTTTTTAGTCATTGTAAGAAATCAAAATATTAGGATGTAGATATGAAAAAGAATAGGGCCAAAGTGTGAACCTTGAGGAACGCCACGCTCCGGTGGAACTTGAACAAACTTTACGTATACACAAACTACCTAGTTAATTCATGTAAGCAATTAGGTGTAGATATTAAACAACAATTATATTTTAATTAATAAATAAATATTTTCAGTGTTATTTAGTTATCAAATGCACAAAAGATTTTCAAATAATGATTTGAAATAAAATCATTCAGCACAATAACAATCTTAGATCGCCAAACTAGATCGTACTGGTTTACTTATCAGTAAAATTATTTTTAATGACTAAATCGTTGTTGCACAATAAGTACATTATGATTTTTGGACTTGCAACGCATAGATTTTTAATAATTATTTTATCAATTACTACGTAGGTATTTATAACATTTGACGCAGTAAAGTAACGATAATACTCTGATTTTATCAAACAAACTGTGATTTAAAATAATCTAATTGATTAATGGATTGATAAATTTAAAAATTAGTTCTACAGATTATTTATTTACTTACCAGCCGTAATAATACACAATAATAATAATTATGAACAATTTTAAAAATATTATGTACATATTATGCAGGTACATGTTTTGATTATTTATTAAGTCATGTATTTGTGGACGTATTTTATATCGAAAGCAATATGTATTCAATAGTTAGTAAATAAACAAATATTTTTCTGGGAATTTGAAAATATATATAGAACTGTCGCAATTTATAACAATTATAATCGATTTTCCTCACTTTTTTTTCTCAATTATTTCGCAATTGCGGAAAATCTAAGCAGCAGCTTAGATTTTCAGTTTATTTTTGAATGGTGATGTGTCATGTGAATAAAGTGTCGGTGATGTGCGCTGATGTGATATTTTACGAAGATGGCGCTGCATGAATCGCACATTACTCGTGTTCAGTTATAACATTCCAACTTCCGACTTCTTAAGAAATACGAACGACAAAAGAAAGTTCGCATCAGTCTGAATGAGTCCGATAAATAATCAGTCGGGGCATCGAACTCCGACTACTTTCACGCTGTGCGGCGCGGCGCGGCTGGACGTGGGGTTCGGGCTGTACAGGAGCTGGAGCGAGCTGTACAGGAGCTGGAGCGAGCTGGGTAAGAGCTGGAGGGGGCTGGATGGATGCTGGGACATGCTGATAGGAGGGGGGTGGGCTAGATAGGAGCTGGGTCGTACTAGACAAAAGCTGAGACGCAATTAATAAAAACTGGGACACGATGAATAGAAATTCGGGCAAGATGGATTTAAGCTGGGACATGAGGCATGATGGATAGAAACTGTGACATGTTGAATAGAAGCAAGAACACGGTGGATAGAAGTTGGGGCATGTTAGATAGAAGCTGGGACATGATGGATAAAAGCTGTGAAATATTGGATAGAAGCTTGGACATGATGGATAGAATCTAGGACAGGCTAGATAAAAGCTGAGCCGGGCTGGATAGGAGCTGCGTCGTGCTTCATGTATTTTGAAAATTCACCAAAAAATATTTAAAAATAATATTATATGGTATCTATAATAAATTCATGCTTTCTAACTAAAATACCCAAAACCTCACGATTTCAATGATATAATACAATGTTACTCCACTTCAAGCTATTCTATTCTATTTCAAATTGCTATTCTATTTTAAAATAATCTTACGAGATTTTTAAACAAATAAACAAAACAACTGCAAAAAATTGTTGTGTATAAAAAACATGTCAGAAAAAAGTCCGAAAAAGACTTTTCAGGTCGGACAAAAAATTCAATATGGGTTTAAAAAAACAACAATATTCAACCAAAAACTAAAATGAATGATTTTGGGGATAAAATATGGTCTAGTTAATCTATCTAGTTGTGCACTTTATGGCAGGACGCACTGTATATATTTTTTTTAAACGAGAAAATAAAAACAGCAGTTTACGCACACTATACAAGCAATTTGCACGGTAAAATCACTACCATTGAGTGTAAATATTCTAAAAGTGAAATAAATTTGCAATCGGTGAATATTACTCATCGCAGCTAATGCATAAAATGCCCTCAGAAATAAAGTAAAACAAAGAAAATTTACACGATTTAGTATAGCCCAGTTTATACTGTTCGTATGCAGAAAAGTTACAAAACATTAATTTTTAAAAACACAAATAAATTTTTTTTATATTTTTTTTCTTCTGTTAAATTTGTTCGATTCAATTTCCCCGTCAACATGAAATATTTATTTACAAGTGATTTTCATATTAATATTTCATGTGTGATACCATGGGCTGGTACTGAAGCGTAAGATTGATCATCCTACCTTTATGTAATAAAAATTATCAAGGTACACTGCACTTGGTGTCAGCTTGGTGTACCAATGCAGACCGCATTTTTTTTTTTTGTGTCTATTATTCTGAGTGTGCATTGGGTGTGAACTGTGAACAGTCAATTCTATGCTAATAAGGTAATATTCTGGAAGTTTTATTTTTTATTGGCAAGGAAAATAACACAAAACGACGAGGAAATTTCAAACCGGGTCATGGCCCCACGGGACTTTGTATTTATTGTTGAATTATAATTTTACCCGCATTGATTTGTTGCCTATTTTAATTTAGTTTTATAAAACAGTAATTGCTTAAAATTATTAAATTAATTAATTAAAGATTAAATTCAAATACTAGTCGGAATGGAGAATGTTGTAAGACATTAAGTGGCCATTTAACCCAGCCAATGACAGGTCCTGTAAATGCCTAGATATCCATATTCCCGTCCAAACTTCTCATGTCTGTTGAAACATCAATGTTGTAGGCTGATACTGTTTGTATCCTGACATTAGGGGTAATAAGTGCTTCAGGATATTTATGTAAAAAATTGGTAATTTTCTTTTTAGTAAATATTTAAGAATTCTCTTACATACTATGCGAGTAATAAATAAAGCGAGTTGTGGTCATGTGGTTAAAATCTAACTCTCTGAATTAGAATCTATTACCATCTAACTATTTTCCTGCTCTCTATCACAGTTGTTTCTATTTAAAAGCAGTCCCGAAATTTCAAATTTTGTATTTATAATTAAGATTAACAATTATTATTTTTAAAATATAAATATATGAGATGTTATAGTGAAATAATCAACTCGCAGCATTACTGTGCATGAGGTCACGGGTTTGATTCCCTTAGGGGGGTCAAAATGAAATATTTATTTGCATGTTTCATATTAATATTTCATGTGTGATACCTTAAGACTGATCATCCTACCTTCTTCCTTCATGTAATAAAATGATCCAAGACACACTGCACTTGGTGTATTGTACTATGCACCGTTGGGTGCGGATAATGCAATTTTGATCATTTGTTACATAAAGGTAAGATGATCATTCTTACGCTTCAGTGCCAGTCTGTCCAGATTAGGTTATACTTATTGTTTAAGTTGAGCAATACCAGACAACAAACAAATCTTTTAATGAGATTGATGATTTCATATTAATTTGTAAACATTGTACTAACTTTAATTTTATGCATAAAAATAATAAATGAATATTAAATGAATAAAGTAAAGTTTTCTAAATGCTCATAAAATTATTATAACAGAGATAGAGAATGACTTTCTCTGCTGAATAGCCTCTAGCAATTATCTTCACTAGACCATCATCAGTAGGTACTTACAAACTTTATTCTTAGGTACTATTTATAGGTTAATTAAGGGTTCACTGAAAGATGATTAGAAATAAGAATAAAGTATGTAAATTTAGGAGTAGCCTGTGAAAATATGAGCAATAAGTAAGTAAATAACAATCCATAACAATAGCAGAGTGGAAGAGGCTAGGTGACTAACTGAGCGAAGTGTAGCCAGAAATATAACTTCGCAAAAACATGACATTTATGTAACGAGTAGAATGTACAACAATACTGCACGATTCTAACAATGAACTTGGACATGAAAACATCTATTGTTTAGACACAAAAGTGAAGGTGTAAATATCTCACCTCGCATCTCTCGGCAGGGTCTTCCACGCCACGTAGAACCACCGGTAGCTGCCGGAGGCGGCGAGGTAGGCCACGAGGGCCACCAGCACCAGCTGGATGATGCTGATCCATCCCAGGTAGTACCACAGGACGCCGAACACCCCGAACACGGCAGCCAGAACCGCGGACATGACTGCTATCCGACACAACACGCGGCGAACTGAGGCGCTGCGCGATCCCGCCACAGTTACCGGTTTGCCACCTTCGACGTCGCCACGGAACGGCTGATCGTTGCCCTGCCGAAGAAAATAAAACGCTTTCTATTTAATAATACACAACATCATAATAAATATGCGAGATTCTGTCAGTTTACACATTGAAACTGCGCAAACAAATTAACTAGGGCAAAGCCACAGTCGGCGAGTCGACCGAAACCGAAGCTAAACGTCAAATTTAGACAAACTTCAGATTTGACATTCGCGCGAGTGTTGCAATATGTTGACAGTTTGTTGTTAGTTCTTAAAAAGAATGTGGTTGATGAAAATTATTTTAGGGGTAGTACCTATTCTAGATTTCAAATAATAATAAAACATTATAAAAATGTAATACAATTTAATCGAGTTTTTTTCAAGAATCTTTTTATTTAAAACACTTCACATTACAACCTTTTTTTCTTTTATTTAATGCGTATGGTTTAATTTAGTTACTCTTGCCGCCTTGTCGACATAAAACACGTTTCATAAAATGATGTACATAATATTTACTTCTAGTGTAATTTCCTACAATTATTTAGTGCTTAAATGAAATTTTAGTTGCTAACATTATATAAAGTTGTAAAATATGTAGGGTACTAAATAAACATAGGTATACTTGGGTACTTTTAACTTGCCAATTCTTAAATTATTTTTAAAACCAAATTTGAGTTTTCAATATTTTGATTAATTATTCATTGATACTTTAATATCTAATATCAAACAAACTATAGCATAAAAAATATTGTATGTAGGTCTTAGATTTGCTAGCTTCTATTAATTGTAATTCAATTCGTTTCAAGTTTTTTGCGAAAAAAGTTGGCAGGTGAGGGTATAGGAATATCAAATGAATTATTGCATTATTTATTTCAATAAATAATTCATTAAATACATGTAATCAATTTTAAATTGTGAATTTTGATTGGTTGGAAGAAATTGCCAGCTAGGCAACAAACCCGCCAATGAACACCACCACTCTTTGTACAAAAGTTAAATAAAAATTCTTTAAGTAAATGCGTATAGGATATTTCATGAGAATAATATTTGTGAATAATTGGAATAAGCACGAATTACTTATTTATATAAATTTAATTAGAGAAGTTTGAGAAATCGCTTTTTTACGATGATATCGCGTAGGATTTAATCGCAACAAATAAATGATAAATGATGGGGTCAAACTAATGCCCCAAATAAATGTATAGATATCTAATTCTATATCAGTAAAAGTATTGAAAGCAAAGTTCAATGAGTTCGTTTCTAAATTTATAAAAATATGTAAACATTTTGAACCCAAACTCACGTGACGAAAACTTCGCTGTCCAACATTAAAATTACGCCTTATAAAATCACATTCCCTTTATTAGTAAAAAAATCTAATAACACCCGCGTATCTTTAAGTATCTAGGTATATTCTTTACTAATATAGAGGTATTACAATCCTTAACAGAATCTCTGACGATATATTATAGAAATAATGTAATAGTTTTTCTAACAACAAAGGTAATTTGATAATTTTACTTCCTTATTGCTTACTTTTATTGATTTCTCATTTGTTTTTAATTTGAGAATTGCAACCATATTTTTGAGCTAAAACGTATTTTTTATAGATATTAATAAATATGAGGAGTAGGTATAATAATATATTATAACGTTAATAGAATATCATATTATGATGAATAGTATTCATAGCAACTAACAACACACCATGAATATTCCAATACAGTTGTTCTGCGAGTAGTGTACCTAACTAGTTTGTATTAAAGTATGTCATGTTTGATATGAAGCTCACAGCCAAATCAAGAATCACACATTGTTATTGAATACTCTATCAACAAAAATATTTATAAATAAATATTAATAGGTATAGTACCTACATAATACATAATACTAAGCACAAATCGTCTTCAGAAAAATAACAATACCTAATCAAACAAAGACCTGTATAATAATAAAAAGGTGAATAATTTATTTTTTAAAACACAATATCGGTGGGTTTCGTAGTGTAGATACCTAATATAGTAACTTATAACTCTTATTATTATAGTGATTCCTCCAAGCTTACAAGTACCTAACTACCTAAAGTACCTACATTCATTCCAATAATGACCTCTTCTTAATGTTTTTCGTTTTATACCCATATTATTTTTGAATGCTGTCAATTTTATTATAAGATATGAATTCTTCGTTTTCCCTTATCTGCATTATCATCTGTACCTATAGGGCACTGTAGGTAGGTAAAGGCGCATCAAGTGCAGAACATACAACATACTTACCGCACTGGTAATTCTTTTTCGAATAGGTAGGTACCTAGCTAACTTTGAGCAAGATAAAATGCACTTGGTGTACCAATGCAGTGCCCTATGCACCATTGGGTGCGGATAAGGGAATGTAGTAACTTTGTTCAAAAGTTCATGGCTCAATATTTTAGGTGTTTTTTTAAGCCCTTCACCCCCTTTTTCCGCACCGCACCCAAAATGTTGTAGACATGACTGTTTTGTAGGTGCCTACTTTTCTTTGGATTGCGAGAATAAGGACAGCGCAGCGGTGCGCCCGTGGTGGTAAGTATAAGTAGGTACTATGCCTAGTAAGTGTAAATTCTATTTTTATAGTAGATACCTATAAACTAAGTTATTTTATTTTAAAATAATTCATTATGAAGTGAATACCGATTCAATCAATGAGATAAAAGAAAAATCGAATGCATGGGTATATTTTCCACACAAGGGATCGGTAGGTACTAGGTACGTAGCGTAGCCTACGGATAAATGACTATTTTTGTGGTTACGCTTTGTAATTCATTAAAGATGTATCTACCATACAGTTACTCGTATTTTTATAAAACCTTTTCTCTATTTCATTCATTCCTTGAAAGAAATATTGAACTGTGTCGAAACGGGCTGGAAGAAAAATTCATAAAAAATAGTATCTATGTACCTACAAAGTGTTTTATTTAATTAGGTATCGAGTTTTCTAGCTGCGCTGCCTGATGGAATAAAGTAGGTAGTGTATTTATAATAACTATATGAACATTAGGTAGATAATAATAAAAATATCGAATAGTTTATTTATTAATAACACGCAGATTGCAAGCAGTGGGCAAGGTTCAGTTAGTGTCTACTGTACTTCTTATTATACGATGTGAGAACTCCAAGGCACTGATAGCCAGTTGGTAGGTAATTACAGGCACTATTGTACGAGAATAAAGATTAATCATTAATTGGCTCCCCACTCCACCCACAGCCAGGGCCGTATTACCGGTCCAGGTACAGGTAGACTAGGGCCACGAGCTTTATGGGGGCCCGGCCAAAAAAAGGAAGTAATTGAAGAAAGAAAAAAATAATTGGACTGGTCGATAAATAATTACGGTTTGAAAATAGTAAGAAAATTGAAAATACACACCTACGGGCCCATTATTCATAAGTAAACGATTTCAGTCACCGAAAGGGGGGCCCTGGCTCCTTACTAACTAGGGGCCCTGAATCTGATAAATTGGCCCTGCCCAATCTATAGATTAATCGATTAAGATTGTGTTATATTATCATATTTTTATTTGATAACAAAAACACATAGCAATTGTTTTTGTCCCTAAATGGGCGTCCACTATTGACAATCCATCTGCGTCAGAACTACGAGATGTGGACCTGACTCTGGAGGATGTGCTGGAACTGGCGGCCAATCTCTTGGCTTGTGGAATCCATGTGCTCCACATATTGGCACTGCAATAATATTATACTTTAACTAATAATTCTCCAAAACGTTTCGCATTTGACCTAATAGACCAACCTACCATTCTATGCAAAACCTTCTTGGAAAGCAATTATTTTTGACGTCCACCATCTTGAAGGGGTGTAAATGAAATTGAATGGAACGTCTCGAAATGCTAAGGCACCAGCCTGTTTCTGAATTGAGCGGCTGAGATATTGTTCAATAGCGGCTCGAATCCTCTCTCTGTTTTCTGTGGTAGAGACGTTAATCTGAGGCACAGATTATAAATATACTAGTAAATATCTGAGGCTAAACAAATAGGTCGTTATATTTTTGCAACAAAAACGTTAAAAACGCCTTCTAATTTATGTCACGCAATCGGCATAACACATAAAATGAATTTTATTTTAGTCGCTCTGCTCTTCGAACAATGATTGCTCCGCTCATTCAAACTGACAGCAATATTAATATTATAGTACTTTATTAATGATAATGGTTGCTTTTTATCATTCGGATTCATTTTAGGCAGGTAAATTATAATATTGTCTTGTGAAAACAACTAAAGTCTGACAAGCCGTTTTCGTTATTGAAGATATAAACACAATATTTATGCAGTCTGCATAGCCAACCCTGCAGGTGACCCAGCCAGGGTCAGAGGATAGGAGAGGACCAGATCAGGATAAAACGCTGGAATCATACTCTAGCTTGAAAAATCGCTTCTTAAATTATTCCTCTCCCTCTTTCTATAGAAATATTATTTCTTGTAAGCAAAGGTATTCATGAACCTTAGTAAGTAATTATTTAAAAGGTACCTACTAAGCTCGATGACATGAGCCAAAATTAACTGTAATGTATTATACTTGGAAATATTTTAGACATCAAGAAATAATATGCATTTTATGAGATAATAGGTACTTCTTTTTAAATAAAACACCCATGTAGGTACCATTGTAATGTACACCGAGAGTTTCACGATGACACCGTGAAACTTCGGAGGGTATTCATGGTATTTTAAATACATCATACAAATTTCTTATAAATTTAAAAACGTATTAATAAAAAGTGTCTCGTGTACCTAATTCTAGCTCAACTATTTGCAAGTAGATGCACGCGACTTTAAACATCATATATTATAATATAAAATATTTATATAATTGACATAATATTATACGTCGTTACGACTCGCGAAAAGTTAAGCTAGGATTACACGCGACACTTTTTGCTAATAGGTATTATACTACTTATATCTAGTTTATATCTACTTTTTAAAATTTTGTATAAATTAGAATTACGTTTAACAACATTTTGAATGTGTACAAATACTTACTTGAAGACAAATTACTGGATTATACCCATGCTGGGCTGATATTCGTTTCCAGAGTTTCTCTGTCTCTGTTGGAATATCAATAATATAGAATTACGCTGTTTAAAAAACTTCGTAAGGATTTTTTTCACAAAGCACCATAAATAATCACTCTCCAAAGTTTCGCCGTATCATCGTGAAACACGGCGTATAAACACAAAATACGTGGTACCTACTTACCGAACATAGTACCTACCTATAACAAGTAGTATAATAAATAATATTTTTTCACTTTTTTGTATTCGTATTATCAACATTTCCCTCGTCATTCCATCGATAGAAGAAAAACACATTTTATGATCAAAGTAGACAAACGACGTTTGTTGTATTAAATCATTAGTAATATAAACTTCAAACCTTTATCGCGAAATATTATTATTAAAGTATATAGTAGTAATAGAAACCTTGCTCTGCTGATTTTCTTCTTCCACTTTATTATTGTTTCCAGGTTCTTCGGCCATTTCGAACTTTCACAATATTGCACTAATTCTCACAAACAAAGGAAAGAACTCTTAATTTATTCATAATGATCAACATTCAAATTGTTTTCTTTTATATAAGTATCTCGTACAAAGTTTACAAGAAATCTACCACATAATACATTTCGTGTAAATATTATTTACCTACATAACACAAGTTCGTATCCAATTTAGTGTGTCGATATTATAAGGTAGTAGATAATACAAGATCACTTAAATCCAAAAACGTCTGTAAAACGATAAAGTTGTAAATCCGCCGCGGAGATAAATTGTTTCATTTCAACTCTTGCACTTTAACGACAAACCCCCTTCTTTATACAAAACTATGTGAATTCGTGTATTTAAGTCTATATTTTTTGTAACTAAATTCAATTAAATAACGGTTTAAATTTTATTATCTGGTGGTATGCGTTATTAAATTACTTGGAAAAACTAACAGTAATAATCCCTTTTGGAAAACGGACGTGTCGGAATCGGAAGTAGTGTCGTGCGGGGCGAGTCGGCAAACCGCTAGTAATCGGCAGTTCGGCACTATCGGTAGTCAGTGAACCTGTGCCGTGTCCAGTGTCTTGTGTCTTATGTTGTACCAGCTACCGGTTTCGCGTCTCTCGGCGACGGGCGCTCCTCGCGGTGTCTTCACGGCAACTAACATTTACCACGAGAAATGGCTTCTCCTCTGCAGGCCCGGACTGGTGATGGTGGCAGACAGCCGCTTTCCACCGCAGAGCCGGCTATTTGGGTTAGCCGTGGGATCGAGGTGTTGTAGGTAGACTGTAGTTGTGGTAGACGATGCGCATCGGAAGCTCTGTTTCCGTGTACTGTACAAATGCCTTAATAGAAAGTGTCTCCGGTCCGCAGTGTACACAATAGCTTGGAAGTCAGTGTTATTGTAAAGGGTACCTATCCAGGATCAATGCGTATGTTTATTGGGTCGCTATCGTTGTTGTGCGCTGCCTTTCAGAACCGCTAATTAATCGACAAAAAATAAGTTATATGTTCTAATCTGTAAAATGTTTCCCTCGGCACGGGATATCACACTGAGGGAACATTATCAATATACAATTAAAAAAATATTAATAATGTAAAATAACAAATATGTAAATAAATAAATAAGGAGTTCTTTAAATGGAGATCAACATGTAGGTAAGAAAATAGTAATCACCTGTGAAACTCTCTTTTCGAGGGGAGTAAATAAGTTATGGCATATGAACTTAGGTATTTGTAGACTTGTTTGTAGGTATAGTAACAAACAATAAATTAATACAAAATTGTGTATAAAACTATTTCGTTGGGTGAAAAATTTTATGAATGTTGTTAGCAAAATATAGATTTGTATGTCTTCCTATAGATACTTTCTGTATAGAAAAAAAGTTTGAATTCTTGTTTTGATCTTTGATGAGATTATTCAAAAAGTAAAACTAAAACTAAAAAGATTTTTTATCTGACACCAAACTTTTTCCTTTTTTTCATCTTCGATGATGGTTCAAAAATCACTAAAAAGTCAAAACTAAGTATTTCATTTGTTAACTTGATTTTTTAGACGCTTTTATTAATTTTACGCGAGTGAGTCGCTGGTGACAGGGTCTCCTGGAGGGATCTAGTGATGTAAAACATGCTTAATCCACATAAGGAGCGAACGTGGCGAATGAAGGCGGAAAAGGGGAAAAACGGGTTTTATATTAATCGTACGTAATATCAAAGATACGATGCCAAAATTTTGCCCTTCCAGTTTTGGACCCCTTGTAGATGAAAGTTTTACCTTATTTTAAAATGAAAAGAACTAGTAATTTGTGGCCGTTTTTTATGTTTGTTGTTATGAGGTGTTATTGTAGAAGAAATTCTAACGCTATTTCATAAGGTTTTCGAGATATAATCGTATCTAAAACACCCCCAACCATAGTGTGATATACAAATTATTTCAACCTTTGAACGTACAAATGTTACGATAAAAATAACGAATTATTTTCCCTAAAGAGATCTCATAATAATTTGCTTACCCTATATAGGGTAGGTATAACATCATGTATCAAATAGAAATGTTCAAGTCATCAAATAGAAATGTTATAACATTTCTATTTTCCGGGGCTGCTTTCAATGTTGTGCTGGAGTGGGAATCGAACCGAGAGATCCCAATCTGGAGTCCGTGACTCTAAACACTAGACCACAACCCGGATTAAGAATTTCAAATTACATGGTTTTAGAACTTTTCCTGCTAGATCTGCTTTCTGAATTTTTCGTAAAACATATATTTTCAAAAATAAAACGGTTATGTGGGATTGTGGGAGTCACATCGACAAACAAAAAATATTTTTCGAAGGGGTGCCAGGGTAGACATTTTAAGCCTTCACTGTGTCACGAGTCAGGAGTCACGTCACGAGTCACGTCAAGAGTCACGAATTCATGTCCGCCGTCCAGCTGCAGATTTACCTACATCATAAGATACAAGAACAACATATAAAGAGCAGAATACAAAAAAAAGCATAAGAATCAATTATTGTGATGGTTCAAGCCGCGCTGCTGTACGCGGATGGCCCACTCTTGAAGCATTGGTCGAACATTTAAAATTTTCGACCACCTTGAGTCCTTTTTGTACACACATTAATGAAACTTTTTTGCGTTAAAGTTTAGAACGATCGCCATTGAGTTATATTTATACGAAAACGGCGCTATACATATAAATTATCCATAATAGTAATAATAATGATCACTTTTTAAAAATATAGAGTTACTGCCTGGTTTGGCCATTATTGATACTCTCTGGTATAGGTAGTTCGAATTCCTCTCCAAAATGTATCGCCTACCTTCACCCATTCCATTCCGTTTTGTCACCTGTTATCCAACAAAATTCAGTCTCGAATATTCGCTCAGCGCAGCAACGTTACTCTACCTCGCAACATCCGTCCTTCTCGTGATCCTGATCTTTCTTCGTTCTATCCACCCTCGTTATACCCTCGTGATACTCGTCATCCATCTCCAAGCTTTCCAGATTCCAATTCCCGAATCCCCTCGACCAATAGTGAGTAAAGTGTGCTGTGCCCCTCGTTTGTGTCCCGCCGCGCCAGTTCGACGTGGTGTTCCAGGGTATTCCAGGATACTTCGCCCTTCCTGGTGGTCCTTCATCTTCATATCCCGCCCTTGAGTCCAGCTCTGGTAAGTCCTCTTCCATTTTCCGATCCTCGTTCGGACGAAATTACCAGAGAGTCTCATCGTGGCGGATCCACTGCCACTGCAGAACAACTTATCCAAACATACGGTAGACGAATTTATGTGGATTTTTTTAAAGGGAGTACCTAAGCCTTAATTTTTTTACATGATGGGACGTTACATGAATGAATTTTTTGTGTTATAAAAAAATATGGAACCACCGCAAAACAATTTGTCCAAACAAACGTTAGACAGTTTAGTGGATTTTTTATGAATAATTCACAAATTTTTCTATATAACGTGTTTGACCTTCGTCATTCGTCAGCAATACATTTTATTTAGACTCTAAATTCAAAAAATGGTGACTCTTGATTCAAGTAATTAGACTCTAAGTCTAAATCATCAAATGTTTAAAAATTTTAATGTTGCTGAACAGTCTGACCACAATAAATTACTATGCTAGATGATAAGTTTATGTGAATTTTTCAATGTTCAATCCTATTAATTACGCCATAATATTATTTGGCCATGTATAAATTTAAAAATTCGAATTTAACAACAAAATACTTCGTAAACTAAATGCTTTGCCCAAATGTCACAGGTGTTTTCTTACAAAGGGACAACTTGTAGAAGGTAGGTATGATGTATGATGGACTAGGTAGGTACTAGTCCAGCTCCAGACCTCGCCTGACCTTCCCCTGGAGGCTAGTGACTTGTTCGCCTTTACTCTTTTATACTTTTCCGAAACAAAACTCGTTCTGGGATTAATTTGCTTTCAGTCACAACCTGAGGTCAAGCAATCCAGTGCTAAGCTCTCTCCAGAGTCTAGACTCGACACCGAGGTACCTACACCGTACACCCTCTACATGCACTTGGGTACATGTAGTACCTACATATAAATATATGGTATTTGTAATATCCCACTTCCAGAATAATAATAATTATACTTTAATATGCCTCATTAATCGGATTTTATTTTTTGAGAAACCAAGTAAGTACGATTTTTTTCTGCTGATAAGAAATATTTGGTGATCAATAATATAAATATTATATGAAATTATTGTACCCTTCCCTTACGCACGATCAGTACTACTAAATTTTGTGAGTCTATTCGCATTGTCACAAAATTTGAAAATCACAATACCTACTCAAAAAATTAATAAGAGATGACATATTTTTGTAGAATATCTCGATGTTCTAAAGAATTGTCGAAAATATTTTTTTGAATTATTCAGATAGATCTACATGTTTTAACGAAAACTTATCAAAATTAAAATTAGGTATATTATTGAAACTAATAAATATAATACAGAGTGGTCAGTTACTTGAGGTACAATTTTATTTTATTTTTAGCGTTTAACGTCAAGGCGTAAAAAAACTCACCACACATAATCTTCATGTCAAAAGAACTTGGGGGTTAATACAAAAAAAACTTCGCTTCCTTTTCTTCATCCGCATTTGAAGTAAAGCATTTCATTGGTACATCAGGTGAAGTGAATCTTGATCAAAACTGTACGTACAAAATAAATGTACGAATAGTCTGAAATCTGAAAAACATTATAATGAAGTTACAAAGCATACATTTTGAAAATAATGGGTTCCAAAATGGTCCAAGTAGGAACACTGTTTGTAGTAAAATAATAAGTACCTATTTAGATATTTTTTGTTTCTCTATTACATATGGCAATTTAGTTTTGACAGCTTGACAGCGATAAAACTGCTTAGATAAATTTCGTAAAATCGTTCGAAAAGTCATTGTTTGGGGGCTGGCACATTTTGAAATATTATTTTCAAAATGCCCGGATTTACCAAAATATACTCTACCAAAGCGACTGATATAACTCCTGTCCACAAATACAGATCTGAAGATACTGGACTAACGGTAGTTATTGCTGAAGTTGACGGGCCCATTGTCAGCGCGTATATATGTCTCGGTAATCATTATTATTTTGTATCTATACACTTTTCCAGTGTCTCGCTTTAAACATCCTGATGAAGTAGATATGTCCTGATGAAGTAGATATGTTCTGATTGCGCACAAAGACATACATAGGAAAACAATAACTTAGTTAGTCCGCTTGAGGAATGTGCCGGTTAGTTGTGTCACCTACAATTGAATGAAAACATTTTTCATTTTTTGTTTTTTTTTTAAATTAAAAAAGAAATCTATGCAATCTTATGATATTTGCACATATTTCAATTTGTAAATACAATAAAGCCTAAGCGGCTTGTGCTTGAAAATAGGAATCGAGTCGTGTCGAAGTGGGGATTCGAACCGACGATCTCTTTAATATAATGCCATTACGGCCTTTATAACAATTTTCAAGTGTAAAAATCTCTAGACTTGTACATTACACGTAAGGCAGCTTACTCAGTATCTCAATTTAATAAGAATAACTTTAAAAACAAATTTGGATAATTATATAAATTGGAATATATTCAAGAGACAATAAATTAACGGTGAAAAATGTACAAATATTTTGGATAATACTACAATTTATGTTCCAGTTACGATGCCCTATGCATCGTATTTTCTTTAATAAAATTACGTCAAGCACTAACTTACCTTTGGCCGTTGGTAGAGCTATTGCAATCCTTAACAGAATCTCTAACGATATAGATGTTTTTCATGTCACAGAGACTCAGTTTAGAAAGGATGTAATAGTTTTTCTAACAAAGGTAATTTGAGTGCTTAACTTATTGATATCTCATTTGTTTTTAATTTAAGATTTGGTTTTGTACTTGTAACTATATTTTTAACATTGTAATTAAAATTAACATCGAATTTAATTTTGATTATGTATGTATTTAATTTTTAATCATTATTATAAATATGTATGTAAGTAATAATGTATAATTTGTAATGTACTTGTCGACGGTCCCTGCATATTATACTGTCGAATCTGAAAAAAGTCAATTTTCGTATTATTGTTTTAAACTGTCCAATTTACATAATATTTCATATCTTATAAATAATTTATTTATTTGGTTTTGTAAGAAGACATGTTTTAAGTTAGTGTGGGTTGGGTGGGGTGTTGCAGCCACGGAGGCGCACGACGACGACGGGCTGCCGCACACGCTGGAGCACCTCATCTTCCTGGGCTCGGAGCAGTTCCCGTACAAAGGGCTGCTGGACCTGCTGGCCAGCCGCTGCCTGGCCTCGGGCACCAACGCCTGGACGGACGTGGATCACACGGCCTACTCGCTGCACACGGCGGGCACGGCCGGCGCGCTGGCTCTGCTGCCCGTGTACCTGGACCACGTGCTGCGGCCGCTGCTCACCCCGCAGGCCTACCTCACCGAGGTGCACCACGTCACGGGCGCCGGCCGCGACGCGGGCGTCGTGTACTGCGAGATGCAGGGCCGCGAGAACTCTGCCGAGTCCAGGTAGGTGCCTGGGGGTCTCCCCACTCCTCACTCCTAGCTCACCACACACCACCGGCCTAACTAACTACTGATCTCCAGGTGCTACAACAAGCTGCAGCAGATGGTGTACCCGGGCTCCGGCTACTCCTCCGAGACCGGCGGTAAGCTGCACAACTTGAGAACTTCCACCTCTAACGAGAAAGTAAGACACTTTTGGTGTTTACTAACATTTATTACTTATTTATTTCACAAAAATTGTTCTGTTTAATATGCATTAAATTGCAAATATAAAATGTGGATCATATAACCCATAAATTCGATGGAAATGTTGTTGCTAAACCATTGATGCGAGTTGATGGTTTGTAGGTTAGAAATTACCACAAGCAGTTCTACAGGCCGGAGAATGTGACCATCATCATGGCTGGCCAAGTGGACCCCGAGGATGTTTTCAACACCCTGAAGCCCGTGGAGGATAAGATTCTACAGAAGGTATTTCCATTTTATCTTATTTCATATTTTGAAGCGATTTTTTAAGGTATACTGTTTATAGTACTGAATTTCAGGAATAAATCTTGGGACTATGAAATAGTGAAAAAACAGCCATAGACCATGTGACCACTGGCTACTTTTCATCTCAATACTGTAAACACCTAAATGTGGAAATAAATATTCATAAATTTGTTGAAAACAATAAGTAAAATGTGTGCCCCATGGTGTAGTGGTTAACGTGTTGGGTTCCCATGCATAGGGTTGCAAGTTTGATCCCGGTGGTGTCAATATGAAATGTTTATTTCAAGTGCTAGGTGCAATAAGTATTATAGCCTTAAGTAAGTATAATTTGCGTTGGTTGATAACAAACAAATTATTTCAGGGCCCGTATCCTCCCTTTGTCAGGCCATGGCAGGACGCGGTGGGGGAAGCAGGGGCTATCGAGGAGCTGCGGCTGCTGTACCCCGCGGACCAGGAAGACTGCGGGCTGCTGCTGGTGGGCTGGCGCGGGCCGGGCCTGCTGGCCCCCGGGGGGCTGGCGGACTTCACGGCGCTGGCCGTGCTGCTGCGCTACCTGTGCGACACCCCCGCCGCGCCCCTCCAGCGCGCCCTCACCGAGGGGGACCCGCCCATCGCCAGCGATGTGAGATACTTATTTACGCCATAACGGCTTTTACATATATTTACGGAAGTAATTACATAACTATTGAGTTGGTAAAAAGGTGCCATCTCTGACTTCAATTATTTCCTCGATGAAGTAAAATAAAATTTTGCTTAAGTCAGAGTAGCAGTCAAATTTTCGTACATTCAAATGTAACCGTCACTCAAAACATTCCCAACAGACTTTTATTTTCAAAAAGATAATACATGTCATTTCAACATGTCGCACAGAAGACGAAAATCAAGTTTCATTCATTCAATGTGCACAAATATTTATTACCTAACTAAGCAATTGCCAGTAAATGGACTTCATAATTTCATAATTTAATGGGTAGTTTTAAAACCCCACATATCTTAGCCCATCCCATTCTGCTAATGGGGGGCTGCATCAAACAGCCATGTTTTTGTGGCGGATGCTAAAACATTAATCGGTGATGACAGAGTGACATATGTTCTATACATCTTCACCAACGTTCCTGCTGTCTGCAACAACGGAAAAGGCCTTTACTCCACTATTTCAAAATGAACTTTACTACATTAAATCAAAAGTTAGTTAATTAAGTATGTTAAAACAGGTCGTACATAACATGGTGGAGAACGCAGAGTCTATGTTGTGCATCATGTTGGAGAATGTGGAGATATCGGTGCTGCAGCGCGCCCTTCCGGAGCTGCTGCGCGTGCTGCAGCGCGTGGCGAGCGGCGAGGAGCCCCTGGAGCTGGCGCGCGCCTGCAGCGCCTGCTGCGCCTGCAGCGGCGTGAGGCGCTCGCGCACACACTGAGACCAACCCCCACCAGACGCTCACCTTTATGTGCATAGCTGACATGCTGCACTCCACAGACAACTTGCAGGTAACTTAAGATATGTTGTGTGTCGTGTTGGAGCGGGACCTACCAGATAACATGCTGGATATAATTAGATAAACCTGTTAAATTGATTTGTATTTTTCACAGATCTGATGGATGTTTTTATGTTTTTTACCTCTGTTACTGAGGCGTATGATGTCGGCAGAGTATATTGTCATTGATTTGCAATTGAAATATGTTTTTTTTAATTTTTCAGACAGAAGAGAGACTGAACAAACAAAGGATTCTGAAGGATCTGGAGGCCAAGGATGGAGCTTGGTGGCAAGAGCTGTGCCGGCGCTGGCTGTGCGCACCGCACAAGGCCGTCTTCGGGGTCCCCAGCGCCAGGCTCATGGAGGAGTTAGTACGCATTACATGTTCCGCCTGCGCACTGTGTACTGTATTGTATTGTGTATTGTAGTATTGGCACTCAATGTCCTCCATTACATTATGATATAAATTAATCATTATAATTTCAGGATGGCCCAAGAGGAAGAAAGTAGAATTCAAAAACAAGTGGAGCAGCTAGGACCCGAAGGATTGAAGAAGAAAGAGGAAGAATTGACTGCTGCTATGGAGCTAAATGGTGTAAGTTGATTAATATCTCCAGAAGCTTTTCTTACAATAGTCACTGGTCCATTTTCGGAATTAGTGTGACAGGCTCCCCCGCTGTTCTGTTAATGTAAGGAACTTGCTTGTAACATCATCCCCACTTGCAATAGATTCTAATAAAAAATCGACTGGCAAATTTGTCTCTATGAAAAGTTCTGTACACACAGGCCACATTGTCATATCTTTATATATACCAACACACATCTATGTCCCGGCAGCGCGAGGTGCCGGGGGAAGTGCTGCGCAGTGTGGGAGTGGGGGTGGAGGGCTGCGCCGATATCCACTACCACAGCCTGGAAACATGGAGCAGCGGGGACATGCCGTGCCCGCACTTCCCCCTTGACGAGATGCCCTTCTACACCAGGATACACCATATTCGCTCGCATTTTGTCTATGTAAGATATAAAAAATTAAAATTGAAGTGTTTTCAATTTTACATCATGCCCTAGCATAAACTAGCGAAAGGAATTCTCTCTGTCTCTGTCCTTCATTTGCCTAACACACCCTTTTTATAGTAAGTATTAAACTGCATTTGAATCGGAATTTAAGGAATGGAGACTTCTCCTTCCAAACTTTGTAATTCAGCCTCTGTTCTCTTTCTTCCCTTTGTTCCATTTCTGTGATATAAATAATATATTTTGAATATCTTGTTATAGGCAGGTAGCTTTTGCTTGGGCGCCCAAACTTTCTGTACTGTTTCTTGTTTGCTTCTGCACCCAAATGGTTAATAGTGGCGGAGTGGACAACTAAGCTTGGTAATTTATTCCAGTCTGAAACCACCCTACTGGGAACTTTTTCTTGGTATCGAGGTGGGATTGGGGACGATAGAACTTAAATCTCCTGCAGTCATAACTATAATTTAGTATCTTATAAATTTTTATCAGGTCTCCTCTGCTCCGTCGCTCTTCCAATGATGTAAGTCCTAGTGCTTTTAATCTATCGCGGTAGGGCATCTTTTTCAAAATCTTGGGAATTTTTGTAGCATATCTCTGGACTTTTTCCAGTAGTTTGAAAAATAAATAAAATAATATCTTCCTGTTGTAAATGACACTAAAGTTTTCTCTCGCAGATGTCTCTACTGATCGACACGTCGCTGCTGAGCGCGGAAGAGCGGGACTGGCTGCCGCTGCTGCTGGGCGTGCTGCCCGAGAGCCCGGTGCGGCGCGGCGAGCTGCTGCTACCGCACACGACGCTGCTGGCCGACGTGGAGCAGCTCACGACGCACCTGCGCCTGGACGGCGGCGTGCGCGGCGCAGCACGTTTCTCCCCCGGCGAGTTCGGCCAGACGCTGCTGCTGTCCACGCAGTGCGAGCCCGAGCAGTACGCAGACGTGGTGCGCCTGGCGTGGGAGGTGCTGATGCGCACGGAGCTGGTGCGCGAGCGCGTGCTGGTGGTGGCGCAGCGCATGGTGCAGGAGGTGGCGGCGCTGCGTCGCGACGGGGAGCGCCTTGTGCAAGACCTTCTCAAGGACATCAACTACTCTCCGGGTAGGTACTATAACCAATACCCCACTCTCTCCCTAGACCGACTATTGACTCTATTTTTTGTCCAGAACGAACCTTTAAAGCTAAACTGTGGGATTTAATTGATTTGTTTATATACTCATCAAAATGCTTTCATTGTTTGCATTACTAGATTTGTCCGCATCATCAGAAACTAGCAATTCGGGCTATCTACAAACTACCTCCCCTAGACAATCATTACATCTTAAATTTTAGAAAAGTAATAAATTTAACATTCATATAACAAATTTTTATTCACGAAAAATAGCAACAAACATTGGGTTGTGATAATTTTTGTAATGAGAAAATCCACTGCTACCCGGAATTGAATTTTAAAAATGCTTTCGTGTAGACGCGAATATAAAATTTTTTTGAAGTGTGATGAAATATCCCAAAAACGCACGCAAAAATTAATAAAAAATGTTGAAAATAGCATTCATTTCAAAATCTTAAACAATGGCGTCACTCCTTGTATCTAAGTGTAGTGTTCCCGGTTTCCGTTTTTTAAACCCCCGTAAGCCGCGTTCCATGGCATTTTAATATGGAATACAATCTACATACAAGCTTCTATTGCAAAAAAAGATGGCCGCCATTCAGTCTACCTAGAACAGCTGTTAACAGTATATGACAGTTGAGTCGACGGTATATTTTTATCTGTGCTTCCCGCGTCAGTTTGCATAGATTTTTTGACAGTTTTGTTACTGGCGGTAGAAATACCATGGCCTTAAACAACCCGTTTTATGACGTCACTCCTGCAAAAATGACGCAGTTAGTACATAGTTGGTATTTAGCGCGGTATTTGAAATGTGCAACTTTCAAAAATCGTATCTTCATCAATAACTTATAAAAAAATATTAAATATATTTTTTTGGTTTAGTTAAATAGTAAGTTTATAGAAAAAAAATACTTTAGAAAACAGTGGATTCCCTCATTAAAAAAGAACTAGCAGATAACAGTCGGCTTCGCCGACTGTTAAATGCTAGCCCTGCGAGGCTTTTCGGCGCTTCCGCGCCTCGATTTTTGGTTGTTCCACCTTTAGTTGATTGGCTAATGCCCTGTCCTTATCACCTCCGTTTTTAAAACCTGATTATCGTAAATGTCCTACTAAATCGCAGTTAAGTTTGAAAATGCATTTCATCACCTCTGATTATCACAAAAATATTGTAAATCCCATTTAAAACGCCGCTAAACTTAGAGGTTTGTTCCCTTTTAAATCACATTGAAATATGGCGTCACGTTTGTAACAGTTATGACATACATCTCGACTCAAAATTTTAATGCATTGAAAAACAGTCAAAATGGAAATAATATAATGATAATCCAATATTTTATGTTGTTTTTGGATTTGTTCAGGACTGACTTATTAATATTTCGTCAATGTCAATTTTGTCCTTCTTGTCCCCTGTATAATCCCCTCCTAGCGGCCGGCAACAAAACTTCTCTGAGAAGACACAAAACAGTCGAGTCATTACCCTCACAACATCAACATACAACATAAAAATCGAACGATAACGCGGGCCGTGCCATTTCGTAACGTTATCAAAAACCAAGTGAAAAACCAAAACAAACCAACAAGTGCAATTTGGAGTGTCGTGCCGAGGAGAAAACCGTAAGTCCCTTTTCCCGTCATTTTTCCTAGATTGGCATTTGTATTAAACGAACATCGCGTTTATTGTCTCCCCATTTCTTCAAAACGTGATACGAGGAAGCGAGCACCCTGCTTTACAGTCCCAGGGCTATCGAAGGAAGATCGTACAGCATTTTTGGTCCATCTCGCGGATAAATATATTCGGACTATTTTGCTTCTTCTTAAAGCGCGTCTTGAAGAAATAAATCTGGTTTTTGGTTGACTTTTAAAAGCGTTATCATATTCATCATCATACATATTTTTAAAACATAAATCGTTCAAACATAAACACATCAAATAATCGTTAAATAATCACAGATTATAATACTAGTAAAGTTATATATCATCGCGTATTTAGATGCATTTATTTCATTCGTGATGTTTTAAATGTACCCACTTTACGCGCGGTGAAACGTAACAATATTGCTAGTGCTAGTGATGCGAATGTTCCGTAACCGAATTATTCGATTGTGCCAATAACCGATTGGGGTAACCGAATGTTTCGAGTTGTTCGGTACCAAAGATTGTTTATAAATCAACCAACGCAAACGTAGGGAATAGTCGGTTGACGCTGCCTAGTCATATTCGATTATTTTCTAACCAGTTATTTTTATTGTGAGATAATCGATTATTTATATTTAAAATAACCAGATCGTATATCGTATACATCAACTTCATCGTATTAACCTAATCTAGATTATTTCCAACCGTAATATAAACACATTTTTAAAAGTAAATTTCTTTATTTATCATCATGAACGTTAATACTGTTAGACGAAATCATGCTTTTAAGAGGCTGAAAGATGCATTGCGATCGGGAAAACAATGCAATTTCCGAACCGGAAAATATACCACGCTTTTTATCTTGGTGTGAGCGCTTAGATACGATTATCGAGGCCTTCAATGAATCGCAAATCAAAATTTTGTGCGAAATCTCTGACGACGAAGAGGCCACAAAAGAGAACAATATCATTCAAGAGCAAATGGACGAAGTCGTTTGCGAGATATTCAACATCAAGCGGCAACTGTTACCACTGGTACCAGTTTCGGAAACGAAAGACGTCAAACCCGAATCGTGTGTAACTTATAATCACGCAAAATTGCCACTTATCAAACTGCCCGTATTTACAGGCATAATCAAAGAAGTTCCCAGCATTTTATGATTTATTTTTAAGTTTAGTTCATAATCGGAAGGATCTATCAAACGTGGAAAAATTCCAATATTTAATATCGTCTCTGTCAGGAGAGCCTGTAAACATCATTCGAGCATTTCCAATTACTAGTAATAATTACAACGACGCATTTAACGCATTAGTAGCACGATATAATAATAAACGATATCTCGCTTTCTTATGTTGGGAAGAGATCTTATACAATAAACAAATCACTTCAGATTCACCTCAGGCTTTGAGAAAAGTTTTAGATATTTTTCAGGAAAATATTTCTATTCTAAAAGGGCTTGGACTTCCCACATCTGATTGGGATTTCATTATTTTCCACACCCTTTTGACGAAACTAGATAAAAATTCACGTGAAGCATTTGAATTATCCATTAAGGGGGTAGATTTTCCAGATTTCTCAACATTACATGAGTTTCTTGTAGATAGGTGTCAGGCTTTGGAAAGATCGATTCTTTCCAGAGATCGTTCTCCTGACGTCATCATCAAGAGGACATTGGTGGGCAAATCGAAACCGTCTTCAACATTGTTGACACATGCACCAACGTGTCCCTTGTGTTCGGGAAACCATTTTATATATTCATGTGAAGCGTTCAAGGCGAAGACCGTTCAGGAACGTTGGAATGTAGTTAAGCAGAAAAGGCTGTGTGGCAATTGCCTGCGACCTAATCATGACCGTTCTAACTGCAAATCAACGTTTAATTGCAAAAAATGCAATTCACGCCACAATACACACTTGTGTTCTTCGAACCTTTCTAACGTTCAAAATTCTTCCGAACCTATCGCTAACACATCGAAAAACGATTCTGTCATTCCCGTTACTACTCTCAGCAGCACGCAAATGGCCTCACACCCTTCGTCTTCTTTTGTCCTCTTAGCGACTGCGGAAGTCGAAGTACGGGATTTTAATGGCAATCATCAAGTCATTCGAATTCTTCTCGATCCTGGTAGTCAAATAAATATTATTACAAATCGGTGCGTGAATAGACTAGGTTTAAAACGCATTAAAGTGGATACTCCAATGTCAGGCATTGGGCAGGGTCCCTACCACCTCCGCTCACAAAGTAAGCATTGAGCTGCGGCCAATAGGTAAAGTAAATCCCGTATATTTTACCGAAGCTGTCACACTGGATCGTATTTGCGGTGACATGCCAACACATCAGATCACATCACAATATCGTCACTTATCAAACATTAAGCTAGCGGACAATCACTACAACCAACCTCGTCCCATTGATATTTTAATCGGTGGAGAACTGTTTCCCAAATTTCTTCTGCCGGGCAAATTAGAAGCGGACGAAGTAACTGCTCCCACAGCCATAAACACAGTTTTCGGTTGGATTTTAATGGGAAGAGTCTTGTCAGCCATCTCAAACAATCAAATCAATTTACTGGCACATTCATTGTCTGTAACGGACGATACCCGATTAGATTGTGCGGTACAACAACTTTGGAAGACCGAAAACATCCCCAACGTTGAACCATCGAATTTCTCGGTCGACGACCAGCGATCTGAGGAGATGTTTCAGAACACTCACTCCCGAGAATCCAATGGACGGTATGTTGTAGATTCACCCTTTCGTAATTCCAAAACACCGGTTCTCGTCCATTCCAATTCGATTGCGTTGCGGCGATTCTGTTATCTGGAGAAGCGCTTGCAAAAGAATCCGGCTGTTCCAAGGGAATACAACGATCAAATATTGGAATATTCGACAAGCCATCATATGGAGCTCATTCCTCCAAATGCATGTAAATCGTCTTCGGCATATTATACTCCACACCACGCAGTCGTAAAAACCCGAGAGTCTTACGACCAAAATCCGCGTCGTTTTTAATGCCTCATCTAAGGATGAGCGGGGTTTCTCATTGAATGACGCCCTCTTAATCGGGTGTAAGCTTCAAACAGACATTGTAGAAATTCTTTTGAGATTTCGTCTTCATGCCGTCGTCTTCACGGCGGAAATCCGTCAGATGTACCGCCAAATCAAAATGACTAGAAGTCATCAAGATTATCAACGTATTCTATTCCGCTGTTCTTCCGATAAACCCATTCAAGAATATCAATTTCAACGTATTGTGTTTGGAATCTTTTCTGCTCCTTTTCTCGCTATTAAAACCATGCATCAATTAGCACGAGATGAGAAAAGGTCGTTTTCCCCTTGCGTTTGACGTAATAATGAAAGACCAATTCGATTCCAATCGTGATTTCATCAACATTTTGGGGGCTTGAATGGAATTCTTTAGAATATCAATTTGTTTATCACATCAATCCGCTTAATAGATCATGCACAAAACGGACTATGCTATCCAAACTATCTCGGATAAACGACCCACTGGGGTGTTTATCACCTTTAACATTCTTAGCCAAGTTGTTAATACAACGACTCTGGTTACTCGGAGTGTCTTGGGATAACCCGGTTCCAAATGACATTCAAAACATATGGGTGAGGTACACAGCGCAATTACCTAACCTCGTACAAATTCAATTGGAGAGACGCATCACTGACAACAAATCTCATGAGCGTCAAGTTCATGGATTCTGTGATGCCAGTGAATCTGGTTATACAGCAGTTGTTTACTTACGTAGTTCATCAAATCATCGCCATCATCATGAGGCCCTTGTATGCGCTAAATCTCGAGTAGCGCCCGTAAAGCGCATGACTTTACCTCGCTTAAAACTCAGTGCCGCCTCATTATTAGCCGATCTCATGCATTACATTCTTAAAACATATGCAAAAATCCTGAACGTAACAAGTGTATATGCATGGACCGATTCAAATATCGTATTATCTTGGATTCAGTCGCAATCAACACGATATTAAGGTTTTTGTTGGAAATCGAATTTCTAACATTCAACGTAAGCTGCCGTGTGCTGAATGGAGGCACGTGCCTACCAGCCAGAACCCAGCTGATTGTGCTAATCGAGGTGTGTTGCCCGATGACCAGGTACATCATCCACTTTGGTGGACGGCCCCTCGATAGCTCAAATCGCGTCAGTGCTAACAGCAAGTGGTTTGACCAAAAGACCACTTTGTTAAACTGTGCCCTATTCCGGATGAATGAGTCTCAGGCATTCATTATAATCATCATCCACCATCAGCCATCATTCATCGTCATGTAGCATTAACAATCGTATCATTCAAAACGTAATCTCATCATACATCATATCAATAATCGGCATGTTTCCTTTAATCGTTAACCAAAATAGAAACACTTACTGGGAATATGCCGCCATATTCCGCAGCGCGGGGGAGTATGTTCAGGACTGACTTATTAATATTTCGTCAAATGTCAATTTTGTCCTTCTTGTCCCCTGTATATCCCCTCCTAGCGGCCGGCAACAAAACTTCTCTGAGAAGACACAAAACAGTCGAGTCATTACCCTCACAACATCAACATACAACATAAAATCGAACGATAACGCGGGCCGTGCCATTTTCGTAACGTTATCAAAAACCAAGTGAAAACCAAAACAACCAACAAGTGCAATTTGGAGTGTCGTGCCGAGGAGAAAACCGTAAGTCCCTTTTCCCGTCATTTTCCTAGATTGGCATTTGTATTAAACGAACATCGCGTTTATTGTCTCCCCATTTCTTTCAAAACGTGATACGAGGAAGCGAGCACCCTGCTTTACAGTCCCAGGGCTATCGAAGGAAGATCGTACAGATTAGTATCACATTATAAAAAACAATAAAACTCGATTATAACTAAAATAACGAAATGTCTTAAAACATTTTTGCCGGGTTGGATTTTTACAGTATTTGATAAGTAGTCCGGTAAAATTAGTTTTTCTATCCCACTCTCCTTGTAAAACGTATTTAAAAATAGCGTCGTATTTGATCGTTTGACAACTCAACTCAAATTTTTATTGGGTTGAAAATTGCTTAAAATGGAAATGTTTATAATGTTAATCCAATTTTTTATATTGTATTGGATTGGTATCATATTAAAAAAACATAATAAAACTCGATTCTAGCTTGCAAGTAGGTACCTACTCTTAAGAACCGATGGAGATTATTTTTTCCGCAGACAACACTGAGATTTATTTTTTTTTCGGCAGGCATCACTGATGTACACTATCACTACTATCATTTTTACGCTAAAAAATATTATAGATTTATTGTTTTTTTTTCAAATTTCTTTTTGTACATTTTGTAATTTTTATGAAATTTTTTATGGACACATAAATGTAGTTAAAAAAAAATTCTTTTTGTAATTTTATGATTATTTATGATATTTGAATTTTTGTAATCATTATTTTTATTAATTGACTTAAAAAAATGTTTTTTGTATCCTATTTTGAAAAATAAAGAAAGTAATCTGTCTTGATTATAATATAACACGTACACACCAACCTGCTCTCTGGCGGAATTTTACATCCTCGGGATATAATCCATGAGGATTATATAAACAGAAATGGGGCAAGGACGAATCACAAATCGTTTACTTGGTGGACCTATTTCACGAATGACCCGCTGCACTCCGACAGATCAGCCAGAAATAACAAGCTCCGGTTAGGCATTGTGCACTGGTGTAGTCTAGGCGAGTTGGTGTTACCGTTGCAGTTGGTTTTCAGAGAGCAACGTGCACCGCTGCAGCAGCCTCCTGCGGCAGCAGCGCTTCCTGCGCTCCATGTTGCAGCGGCTGGGGGGAGGGCGGGGGCGCGCGCTGGGTGCTGGAGCGCCTGGGGGCCGTGCGCGGCCGCCTGCTGCAGGGGGGCGCGCTGTGGCTGCAGCTGGCCGCCGACCTCACGGCGCACGTGCTCCCGGCCCAGCCCTGGCGCTGCTTCACTAGTCAGGTTCCAGTTCCTGTCCCTAACGAGTAGGAATACGTTCAGTATATACATTTTGCTGAAAGTCATAATCGTTGTACTAAGCACACCTATAGCATTTCTCTCCTGAGAAATGTTTTTGAATTCTAAAATTGTGTTTGTAAAAATTCATTCATTTATACTGTCATTGTTTGTACTTAAGTCAAATAGTTTTTAAAGTTTTGTATTTTATTGATTCATAGTCAAAAAATATTTGGACTCCATCTGCTATTTAAAGTATTTTTGTAAAAATAAATAAATCTTTTGGGTATCATTTTTTGTCCACCTAAACAACTGTATTGAGCTTTTGGTGCAAACGTAATGTTTTATCTGTAATTTTTTGGTTGTACTTATGTTGCAATACTTGTTCCTTTAGAATAAGAGTGGTGACCGACGCCAGAGTCCTGCGAGCGGAGAAGGATCGCCTGGGGCGGGGGAGCGTGATGGGGGGTGGGCGGGCTGGAGTCCTGCTTCCTGGAGCAGGTCAGCCCCGGCCCGGCCGGCCTGCAGCACCCCGACCTGCCCGCGCTGCTGGTGGCCCTGCAGTACTTCACGCAGCTGGAGGTAGGCGCTGGAGCCGGCCCCTAGTGTGTGGTGTGGTCCAGTTCCCCGCAACATGTACATTACACCTCCGCTGGTTTCAGGGGCCCATGTGGAGACAGGTGCGAGGAGCGGGACTAGCCTACGGGTTCCTGGTGGCGCCGCTTCCCGGAGAAGGACTACTGCGGCTCATGCTCTACAAAGCTACTAACCCCTGTGAAGCCTACAAACAGACTAATGCCATATTCGTGAGTCGGCTCTAATTTATATACTAAGATGATTTTTCTTTTTTAATTGGGAGTTACATTTATTTTTTACCTTGCTCATGATGTACAACGTTTATATTTCATCAAGTGGATTTTATCAATTATCGATTATATTATATATTGTGTTGGGATCAGGCGGGATACATCTGGTAAACTCATCATGGAGAAGGCGGACTATTGATAGACATCAACAGTCTTCCGATCAACTTGAAGAGTGTTCGTCATTTTGTGTCCTATTTTTGTTTATTTGATTTATTTCTATACTAAGATGATTACTATTATACAGGTTTTCATAAAAGAACGTCTCAGTTTACAATTTTTTAATTGTATCGACTTTTAAGTGTTGCGAGTGTTAGGCCAAGGTCACAAATAAAGAGTACCTAACCCGACCTAAACTAACTCAAACATTTAGATATGCGCATGCGTGAGTATTGCTTTATTATTTTGGCCCATTCAAAGACATTTTTCTCAGTTAAGAAAAGCACTAAACTTCCTTATTACCCGCTATATTTCCAGCAAACGTTCTTAGAGTCGGGGAGAGTGGGATGAGAATCTGTTCACGTGCGCCAAGAGTTCCCTGATCTTTGAGTTGGTAGAGCGAGAGAAGACTCCCTCCAAGCTAATCAAGGAATCTCTCTACAAATACTTCCATGGAGTTGACGAGGACTACACCAGGTGAGTTCAGAGGTGTTTCCACCGCCCGCGCCACCTCCACCCGTTGTGCACACATTGTTGCACATATGTGTTTTTATTGAGTGTCTATAATCATAAATAATATTAATTATAAAAAATAAAAATTTAATTACACGATTGCCACGATATTAAAAAAATAACTACGTTTATTACAGAAACATGGCTTGTCAGTTCCATGCACTGTCGTCATCTAAATGCCGTAATAAGCCTTTTTACAATGTTGACAATGATACAGCCTGTTATTTTATTGTAGTAGCCAGTGGCGGTTTTAGGGGTTCAAAACTGGGGGGTCATTTAAAAATTTTTTAATTGTTATGCGTATTTAAGAAATCCAAATTGAGTACCTATACGCAAACAAAAAAATGGGTACTTACATTCATATGGATCCATTTCAATGCACAAATACACTTTAAGTTTTAGTATCAAAATATCTTAATTATTATTTATTTTTTTCTTTCGTTATTTGCACTTTATTTAAGACAGGTAATGGTCATCTTTATGTTATTATTTAAACTCTTTTTTGATGCTATTTCTTTTAAAGTTTCACTGACGGAATTCATCTTGAATATTTTTATAAAACACTATTTATTTACGCAATGTTACTAAATAAGTTTTTTACGGGTGTTCACTACAAACACTAAACAATATTTCTAATAGTCCCTAAATAATATGATAATATACATAATATAATCAAAATTTACTTTCACTTCTTTCTACCCGATATGCAAAAAACCCGAAATGCCCAAAATATGAGCGATTAATCAATAATATTTCAAACAGGAAGTAGGTACATCGCTCTCTCGTCGCCGAGAACTGATAAATGACAAATATGTCTTTGTTTATGATAAAGCAGATAATCCAAGGCTAAAAGTACTATAACACGTGTTTATATTGAAGTCGAAATAAAAGGGAAATATGTCACACATTTCATTTTAAAGGGCCATTTTAAGTTGTCGAATTTCATCTTAAAAAATTAACTTATTTAAAAATAACCATTAGGATATACATTTTATACAACTACTCCCAGATATAGCTTAACTTAACTTTCCTAAGACACTATAGGGTAAACTGATTTCATAACTCGTAAAAAAACTTATACCGCTATGCCAACAAAAGCCAGACACAATAAGGGTATTGTTTCGCTAAAGAAGTATTGTGTAATTCTCGCACTTATAAAGATGACACGTAAGCGTATTATTTGATGTCTCTTTCTGTCTTCTCACGCAGAATAACGATATGTATCCCGTTCCTTCTCATGAACTGCAAGTATACCTATTTCACGCGCGGCAATGTCCCAAGCCGTATTATGTTTTGAGACTGTAATTGCTGATAAGAAATTTGACATATCACTGTTTGTATGGGATGGGATAGCTTTACCTACAAAAACTCGCGGTCAATACAAAAATTGACCGCGAGTTGATTTATCAACTCGTATATTATTGATGCGCAAGTTGGCAGTTATTTTATTGTTTAAAAAAGCGGTGTTTATTTATGTTCCTATACATTTAAGCTATTGTATTTTTATGTAGGTTGATGACGTAGATTAAAAAAAAAATTTATTTAAATTTAATTTTATATTTTTAAATATGGGTCTTCAAGTTTGGGAGGTCATTGACCCTATGACCTATAGGGGTAGCCGCCAATGGTAGTAAGCATACACAATGCCCTACAATGAACTGCTTACGTTATTCAACCTAACTTTTGTAAATACTGACACTTGTTGCGCTTTGTAGTACAGGGAGGAGAGGTTACAAGTCTGGTGTGTTTGTGTTATACAGGAGCATGGTGAATGCCGTGTGCGCGGTGTCGGAGAGCGAGGCGCTGGAGGCGGCCCACCGGTGGCTGCCCCCGCTGCTGACCCCCGCGCGGTGCACCCTGGCCCTCGTGTGCCGCCCCGCCTCCGTGCCCGAGGTCACGCGCCAGTTCTCCGAGTGAGTATGAGCCCGCCCCTCCCCTCCCGGCCCCGCGCCGCTCCGCTGCCCACTACCACCACCTCCCGTGTTGCAGGTTGGGACACCAGCTCACCTCGTTCACCTCCCCGGAGAGCAGCCACCTGAATGAAGACTGAATTTGGAATACTACAGGATAAGATTTCCCTTTAAAATAAAGTTTATGTATATTGAATCCGACTTGTTTTACTCTCGAACATTCCTTTAATACTCACCGTGTTTATTTGAATAATCAAACAGGCTATTACCATACCGGTGATTATGCTCATAACTAGTTAACAAACTAAAGTCTAGGTATACTTCGAGAAAAATGCAGTTTTGTTATATTATAATGTTTACATTATGGCCAGAATTTGTAATATCATCATCATCATACCATATCTGCTCCCCACGTGGAGCCACAAACTGCAAGTTCCAAGTTCCCGTCATCCTCCCGAGTCAGGTCCACGTCCCGCAGCTCCGACTGCACTATTTTGTGCGGATAACAAACATGACGATGATACTTCTTCAGCCCATTAGTTTATACTGACATTATATTACTAAACGGTCGTTAACTGCGCGGCCAGCCCTGGATAGGACAGCAGTATAGTTCATTAGCCTTCAGGTGGTCGGTTATGTCTGGTTATAATCCAGTAATTGGTCTGCAAGTATTTGTACACATTCAAAATTTTCTTGCTTACTCTTAGTTCAAACCTAATAAAGCAGTCTCAATAATAATGAGGTATTTTGATTTATATTGCAAAACTTCATCGGTAAAATAACCTTGGTACCACTGCACTTTAATCAACTCAAGGTTATGTAGGTGCAGTATCGGCCATTTGATAAAATTAATTTTATTGTCTCGTCTTAAGTCCAAAATTATCAATAAATACGAAACTGCTAAACCAATTGAAAGTAGCAGTATAGTAAGAGATAGTAATATCTTGTGGTAAATTGCACAACTCCTGCTCAGTTAGGCAAGGGAAGTTGTCTGGGCGACCACATACAGAGACTCCTGTGCTGAAATTCTACTAAGGTTTAAGACACTTCTGCGCATACGAATTCAGTACAAAATCGTATGCGCAGTAGTTCCACAATCGAATCCACAACAGAATCGAGGCCCTGCTCAGTTATACACAGGAAGTTGTCTGGGCAACCACATACAGAGGTAAGTCTGCAATCCGGCCAGTAGGTCTGGGGTGTTGATTTATGGGTACCTATTTACGGTGGTTCGCCAAATACAATAAAAAATAATAAAGAACAAGTTAATGTATTGAAAATGTATTTTATTTCACTCTATCACTATTTAGATTATTTACATGTGCTGAAATAAAGTATATAGGTAAATATAATATGTATATATTATATAAATTTAGTGACAAACATTTTGCATAACACATGTATATAAAATTATATACTTCACAACCTCTTTATTTTTAACACTCGTAACAGACAATATTAGTCAACTCTATCCAAAATTAGACTTTCTTTCAACAATATAAACATTCATATTCTTTCTGTACGGGCAATGTCAGTTGCTGTTGGTCTATTGGTTTAACAAAAATGGAATGTGATGGTGAAGAGTGGAATTGTTCGTACAGCGGAAGTAATTACCGCCGCATCGTGTTTAGGTTACTTCAGAAACTTCACAAGCGGAAGTTTTACTTAACTTCATTAATTGCATTACTTAAGTAAGACATAGCTAGATACATACAAGACTGATTACTAAAGTGAGCAAACCGCTTCCAGTACTGTTCCAACTGCATCCCTCTTATCTCGCTTTCTTCAACCATTTGCTGCCTCTCGTTATTACATAATAATTCACATAACAAATTCATCAAAAATAAGGTGTCGCGAACCAAGCGGTCCAATAATGTTTGTAAAATCTAATAAATCTTAATACTTCCAACGATATCCAATTTGATTAAGGGTATACTTATATAAAAATAAATAAAAGTCGAGAAAATGGTTTAGACACGTCAAATATTATAATTTTATACTGTACGTATACTATCGGGTGGCCTTAATGCGATCAAAGCTTATAGTAGTCGTTACTTATTTACGCGGTTTGTACAAACAAAACAGAAAACTTAACAAGAGCTCGGTGCAGAGGAGCTAGAGTACGGGCTCCACGTCCATGGGCTGCTGCAGCGCGTCCAGCAAGCACGTCTCCAGCGGCACATCGCCCACGAGGCGGAAGAAGAACAGGTGCTCGAAGCACTTGAGCGAGATGGAGCGCAGCGCCGGCAGCCGCAGCAGCAGCGCGGCGAAGCGGCCCTCCTCGCTGCCCCGCGTGCTCCGGCAGCGCTCCTCCAGCAGCGCGTACACCTGCAACACGCCTCGCGGGTTACTCCTGCGCGCACACCTCACCCCACACCCCACTCACCACACACCGCACCGCACCGCACTCACCTTCTCGCGCAGGGCGTCCACCTCCTGGGGGTTCTTCAGTCCGCGAATATCTGCAACAGAAGGGTACGGGTTAGCCCGTGTGGCGCCGAGTGCCCCCGACGTGCCCGCTACTCACTCGCCCGATACTCACCCGGGGGTTGAAGAGGATGATGGCCTTGAGGCAGGCGAACTCCGCCTGGTCCATGTTCATGTGGCGCATCTTCAGCGACAGTTCCGACAGCACGCGGTCGAACATGGCACCCACTCCCGCCTGCAGAGCTGAGTTCCGGTGCAGCGTCATACCTGCGCAGGAACACACTTGTCAAGTAACTGCAGAATGCCTGTTGTGAGGTATTGTGCAAGAGTTTATGGTGACAGACTGTAGCTGAAATGGAAGATACGCTCTTATACCTAGTCTTAATGTCACAAGGACAGCGGTGACAGTATAGACATTTCATCAACATAATATGTTTAAGGAGATGGTCAATGAGTATTTGTGTCCAGTTTTTCTGGTATTTTATTCAATAATCCCAAATATTTACGAAATAGGTCACCCGTAATGTAAGTTTTTAGGCATAAGAAGAAATAAAAAAATAAATAAATAAAAATTAAACTTTCAGGAGAAATTCTCAATGTTCCAGTTTTCACATGAGTTGTGGTGGCGGTGCCTGTATCTTGTTGTTTCCCTTGTCGTTGGTGTTCCCGTTGTCTCGCTCCCCTTCCAAGTACTGTAACAGCGGGAGTGTCTCATTACTACTATTACTAGTCAGGGATGGGCAAGTGTGTGGAGAGGGGGGAGGGGGGTACCTCGATGGAGCGCCAGGCGATGGCCATGATGAGCAGCTCATTCCAGGAGGCCTTGAGCAGCGTGACCTGGTCGGGCAGCTGCAGGCGCGGGAAGTGCGGCAGCGAGCGCGCCCAGTGCACGAGGCCGCGCAGCTGGCGGTTGCCGATCTGGCAGAGCGAGGAGACGGGCCCGCGGTAGCGCGCGGGCACCAGCGAGCCGGCCGACACGCGCAGGTAGGCTAGCTCGGCGGCGGCGTCCATGCCGCCGCCCTCCACGTCCAGCAGCCGCTCCACGCTGAGCTCCTGCACGGAGGCGCCGGGCGCCGCCTCGTCGTGCGCTTTGGCGGCGCGCTGGCGCTCCTCCTGCACGGCCTCGCGCTTCATGCCGCACGCCAGGCACTTCTGGTAGCGGCAGTACTGGCAGCGGTTTGCGCTGCCGCTTGTCGATCAGGCAGGCGCGCTCCTCGCGGCACGCGTACGACAGGTCCTTGCGCACGGTGCGCTTAAAGAAGCCCTTGCAGCCCTCGCAGCTGTACACGCCGTAGTGCTTCCCCGAGGCGCGGTCCCCGCAGATGGAGCACAGGTGCTTGGAGCCGCACAGCGGGTGGTTGGGCGGGTAGGGCTTGGGGGAGGGCGGGCCCTGCGCGCCGGGCCCCGCGCCGCCGGGCCCGCCGCCGCCCAGCGCGCCCAGCCCGCCCAGCGCACCCAGCGCGCCCAGCCCGTCCAGCAGCGCCGTGTCCGGCTTCAGCTCGACGGGGGACATCGGCGCCATGAGGCTGCCGTCCAGGGGCCCTGTCCAAATTAGATTCAATTAGTGACAGTCGCCATAAACAACTATTACTTGGTACATATACCTACGTTTGATAAGCGCGATATAATAAGATCTATGAACGATTATTCCAGTCACGTTTCCAAAGGTTTCCGACATTTCTAATTAGTGGAGAAAGAGAGATATTAGCATTTTTACGCTTGTAATTTAAAATGTTGACAAAAAATAGCAAGTTCTTTATCAATTAGAATTAGTGGTGAAGAACAGAGTTTAGCAGGACATCTATAGTTCTCAGAATGACCTATTCACTTGTAGAATTGGTAACTGGAAAGCACATTACTTCAGCTCTACGCCCGCCCGTTTGGCAGTAAGTAGGTAATCATTTTCTCAGTGATTATATTCCATTCTACAGACTCTAACTTTACTTAGTAACAATACGTGATGGTGTTTTCGTTTGCTACAGACTATAGACTACAGAATATAGACTATAGACTACAGAAAACCAGCAGTGATAATGTACGCATAGTCCAAAAGAGCTGCAAAAAATAAATAAACCAGAAAATGAAGAAATCCCGTTTAGAATGGACAAAAGAAAGAAAATAGGCGGAAGATGATTGATTGGGAAAGAGTTGAAATGGGCGCGGGCGGGCCGAGCGTGGGGCGAGGGAATGTATGGTATGGTAATGGTAATTATTTCATCGTGATAGTAGTGAAGTGAATTATGAAAAACATAAATATGTAAATTATTTTAGAGGGGTCGTGCTAACTGTATCTGGAAAAATTGGTGAGCCAATATTTCGGCATGATTCTGCGCCTTGCCATCTGCCATCTGCCATCAGCTCGTTTTATGAGCGTGCATTTAATTAATAAAAATGTTTTCACTTTTACCATTTACCTAAATGTATCTTCTAACATATACTAATTTCGGTGTTTTTCATCCTCAGATATCCCAGATATAGTCAGAAAACTGCCAAGTTTTGAAAGAATAAATGTTCGAATCCAAGAGTTAGCCCCCCTTTTTACAGACGTAACTTATGCTATAAATGTACAATTAAAAATGCACGGTTAATTTAAATAAAGAGTACCTAAATGTCATTTTGAGTGTGTCCAAATAATTGTAGACAAAAGTCTCTGTTGAGATGTCAAGTTGTGTAAATGTAATCACAATAAATTAGGATAACTTATAAAGAGTCGTATACTATGTATAATCAGATAGGTATATTTATGTTAGATTCACGAGTAGGTACGACTTCTGAAACTATTCCGAACTAATGTAAAATATTATGATTGTTTCACGGCTGGCTTCCAAATTTGAGGCAAGTGCTTGGGTAGTAGTAGCCCAGTAGGGTAAAACTCCCTTCAGATCTTGCAGTACATATAAACTAAAAATGGCACCAAATTACCAAATGGTCATTGCGTTAGTCACCATTATGAATAATAATACATTTTCTGAAAGGAGTTTTTGTAGGTTCTGCCTTATACGAATGTATAGTTAAGAGAGTTTTGAATTTAGTCCGAAATGAGGGACTCTAAATGAGTGAGTAGAGAGAGTATAGTTACACGGGTCCGGAGTCCAGGGGGCCCCCCCGGGGCGCGCCCACTGCTGCGCCTGCGCCCCCTGGATGATGGCCGTGACGGACATCATGGGCTTCTCCTTCTTCATCATGGCTGGTCCGGCATCCCTGATGGAGAGACTGGCCGACTGCCCGACTGCCTTCCCGCCCCGATATACTACGGACACTCCCAATTACTTTCCGCCCGATGACTGTCGCGAAAGTTAAACAATACGATGTTTGCGCTATGAAAATGTTATTACACGCACATTTATTTACGTACTTATATTATAAATGATTCCATATCCACTTCCCACTTGAAGCACATGAATGTCACAAACTGCCTCCAAGCCAAACAATCGGTCTTCCAAGTCAGGTCTACGTCCCGTATGTCTGA
Source organism: Micrasema minimum (assembly GCA_022494985.1). Lineage (NCBI taxonomy): Eukaryota > Metazoa > Arthropoda > Insecta > Trichoptera > Brachycentridae > Micrasema > Micrasema minimum. The sequence continues at coordinate 99,104 of JAGVSP010001211.1, forward strand.
AGTTACAGAAGTTGCAGACAAAACTTATTTAAAAAGAATTCAGAAATCTCTGGGTGCGATGCGACGCCAAGGAACGCCACAACGTACATATTATGTAAGTGATATGCAATAAGTAAACCAACGGTATTTTGAGTAGATATTCATTTTCAAATAATATTAACCAAAAAAGTAAACGGTGATTTTTTTATGTATCTAAGATTTTATATTACATGTACCTACACAATCTACACATTGCTTGCTTTTTACAATGTTTAATCGATAAATAATAATGAGTAAATAATATTGTTCACTTTTGCAATTTATTCCGCGTAAAAATGACTGCATCATTTTACCTGGAAAGGGTACCCAGTCCCACTCCCACTCCCACTCCCACATAGCACAGGTGGAGTACCTTAGTACCTACTGTAGGAACTCATAGCTAGAGATAATCATAAATACGCGATCCTCCGCTCTATTCCTTTGTTATACATCTAACTACATTCAATTATAATAAATGTCCTGTCCTACTAAATAATATGTTCGATACTAACCACTGGACCTGTTTGGTCATTAATTGCCTTTACTATCAACTTGTACACCGTGTTCCCGATCCCGTTCACAAATCGCGGTTTATATTGTGTCTGTAGGCTGTAGGTACCCAACAAAATCACAATAAGGGAGCCTAACATATTTACACATGTCGAAATCAATAAAACAAATGAATTATAAAGTAACCTAGCCAATGACTAGTCACTATGGAACGTGGACCGACTTGGAAAGACGTTCGGCTTGGAGGCAGTTTGTGGAGTCTATATGCTCCACATAGGAAGCGGACAAGGAATGATGTGACTGTAAACGCCTAGATATCCACCTCTGTTAAAATACCTATGTAATAATGGAGCTTTCGATAGTATCTATCATTACTACGTATGTTCGGCGATATTGCTCACGCTCACTTCGAAAACTATTCTGCTTCTAGTGGATTTCTATCCAACTTCCTACCATCGGAAGTACGAGTAATGCAAGCTCGCCTACTGATACAACTGGGAACTGCACTTCATGATATGTTCAGCAGAAGGGTAAGGTAGAGGGTAGAGCGCAGTGGAGAACGAGATGCAGATCCTTGCTGCAAACTAATCCACGGGATTGAGACAAGAAGAAGTCTAATAATATCATTATCAGATACAGTTATTCACGAATAGCGCTGAACACCTTCGGACAAGAATTCCTAGAAGGGCCGTTTCCATACTCATTTTCTAAAGAATTTCATAACACCACTTATTATCAAGTTCCACTGTCTAAAGTCTCCAGCACTTAGGCCAATAGGTACACGAAACGTGTGACGTAGATGTCTAGCGATGACGTAGTGGGTAACTAGACACCTCAGACACTGTAGTATTTTTCAAGAATGTTCGAATTCTTGTTCGAAGCTGAACACAAAGGAATCTATTTACTTTAGTTCACCGATCATGTTTCGGTTGATGTCGTCAATACATATATTGCACGAGTATTGGGCGACGTGACGCGACATGTGAGTTTATTGTGACACTGCTGACGCTGACGTCTCGACAGAGACAGGGATACGAATGTAGATTATCTAGCCGTTTACAGGGCTTACGACCCGTCATCGGTTGGGTTAAGCGACCCCTGCCTATCATCTGATATCACATCTGACAAATTCTGGAAGATGCGTATAGCTCGAATGTCATATTATGTTATAATGTGTATTCGTATATTGCCCACTGCAGAGTGTCGCCTTTCTGAGGCTACAATGGAAGGTTTGATAGATAAATATTTGAGCATCAATTTATTCAACGTAGGGAAATAATGTGCTTTCATGCCAAAACCTGAATTACCAGTGTCACGGTCACGGTCAATTCAATAACTTCGCCTTCAACGCGAGGATTTAGAAATATACCTATATTAAAATCGCTCTAAAACGAGTGGAGGCTCTTTAATTAAAAACTAAATTATTGCGATTTGCGATTGATACACTGTGGAGGCGGACTAATCTAGATTCCCCTCCCCATGTCAACAATAATCTCTATTTTCTACAAACCCACTTCCCCAATTAGAAGAAAGAGCGCAGTTATTAGTTATTTAGGCGTCCTTCGACCACTAAATTGGCTCTAATTTGTTGTCTTTTGAACAACGAAATTTGAAAGATAAAAACCTGAGAATTTCTAGTTTCCGAGATATTCGAGAACACCATAAACGAGGATCACTAATCACCGTGTTGTGCAGTGTACAGTGGTACAGTGGTATAGCGGTACAGTGGTAGATATCAACAAACAATGAACTCCGGGCTTATCGTTTCTCAGTCTAATTTCATGAGCTTATTAACGTTTCTAGGTAAACAAGAATATAAATGCTGTCATATTTAAATCGTTTTTATAATTGATTGAACCCAGGGAATAAAAATATATCTCGCATCAAATCCTCCGAATGTAATGTGACAACGCACTTACTAGCCACTACAATATGGTTACTAGAAATTAGCAAAGGTTTACGCGAGAATATTAAATTGATTGAGGACCAAGATACGAGAAATTTCACAAAATTCCACACGACACACGCGAAATGATAGAGGATTCCTCTGTTGTGGTCGGTGGGGCGCGGGGGCCCCGACCCTGACCCAGTGCGGGGCGCGGGCCCTGCGCCCTGCGGCCCTCCGCCCTACCTCGCACACCACCGCCACCGTCACCCGCGAACCATAGCGCACAAAGGAAACCGACCGGAGGCAGCTTGAGACAACTCGCTGGTACTCGGTACTCGGTGCTCGGTACTCGGTACTCTGTACTCACGCCAGCAGCCGCTCTGACGCAGTAACCCGCCCGGAGATGCTCGTGGCGGACATTCCCAATGACCTCGCGATGCACTTGAAAAAACACAATAACGATACGCGAATGCAAATCTATTTCCATGCAGACGCGCACACATACACACGCGACGGGCCGTGCGAGGGGGACGGAGATAGCGCGGCGCGGGAACTGACCACGGGCACTAGGGGGGCGGGGGCGGGGGCGGGGCGGGGCGCGGGGGCGGAGGCGGCAATCAGCGCTCTCCTTGACCTTGTGGGCGCGCGAAACGCGGCGCGGTGCGACGCGGCGGCGGCGGCGGCGCGAGATAAGGGCGCGCCGCCCGCTAAAGGGAAAACTGTATGGATTATTGAATGGTTTGCGCGACATATATGGCCGACCTGACAGTTTATGTTTTTTTTAATGTATAAGTTTAAGTAGATATTAATATACTCAATGCTTTTAAAAACGTAAAAAACAAATATCATATTTACATTATTAGCTATATTAACCATTTCCTGTGCAAACATACGATCGCGCTTAAAAAATATCCAATATTAAGCGACTGTGGAGTTTTCTGAACAAAAAACTGTACAGTTTTCGGTCCCTTATAAAGTGCGCATAATGTTACCAACAGCAGTAAAGATTACAGCGCTCGTGTCAATGTGTTGGTAAAATAATTAATGTTAAGCAGTACTTGTCCTTTACCTGCGCGCCGCACATAATGGTCCATAGCGCACTGCATTCATGGAACAGACTTTTAAGTTAATACATTAATATCCGGATAGTCGAAAATATTTCCGAAAGGGGTGCAAAAACAACAGATGTGCATAGTACTACTCATTTTTTAAATAGAGATAAGAGAGTAATATGTAGGTAGAACAAGTAAAAACACGAATCTAAATACTAAAGATATTTAGCATACTACATCGTGAGAATTTTCCTAATCGCGTACCTACTTAATGCAAAATATTCTCATTTTTTCTAAAGCAGACAATTTTTAAAACGGTCTTTTATTTTACCGAGAATGAACTTTTCTTTCTTTTGTTCGATAAGATAATGGAGGTTAGTTAGACCATACCTGCATTACTCAGAATTATTGCTATGGACGATAAGAATATTGGAACATTGGAACAATGTGCATATATCGTTTCGAGGGATCAACAGAAATAAATACTCATTATATATTAAATTCTGTCGCACAACACCATGGACCCATGACGCATGACGCATGATGGAGTGACGCGCGCGGGTGACTAACGCGCGACGTCCGAGTTCGAACCCCGCCGACGTCGCACAATGGTGGACTATTTTCCAAATCCGAGAAAGTGGACTTGGAAAACAAAGTCATTATTCTGATTTTTTAAAATGTGATTTGCAACAACATTTGTTACGTTAAATTTTTCGTCATATTGACTCCAACATGATAAAAAGATACATACGAAAAATGTGTAGGTACTGAGAAATATAGAATTTGTTTTCTTTATCTATGTGGTAGCAGTGAAACCTTTTGTAGTATAAGTAATACACAATAATTTTACGAACTTCATGGCTTCATGCTAATGTTATGTAGTTGAAGCAGTATTTTAACAGAGATGGGACGACTGCAATACCAGGGGCAGGATCGTCAGTATATCGACATGTAAATACAGGTCGGCATTAGATCGGTACGATTTTCTATACATTTTAGTCGATACAAGGCCGACAAACGTTTGTATCAACCGCGTACCGCGTATTGGTGATCCCAGAGTTTGAGTTTCGAATCTCGATAACGGATTTCTAAAAAAGTAATAATCCGCTTTTTTATGGTTGGCATCATCGCTATATATTTTTAGATTAGCGTCTCTGATAAAAAGCTACAAACAAAACGGGCTAGATAGCGCTGCTAAAATACTGAGGTACTGAGCAGCCGATCCCCACAGTAGGTAAATATTTCTTATAAATAGTATGCAAGTGAATTGTGTACTTTCAATATATTATATTCAAGTGGGTGGTTGGAGAGATGACATGTAATGAGAATAACACGAAATTCAACCAAATTTACAACTCCAGAAATGAAAAAAAATGCATATTCAAGATTAGTTCAAGAAATAGGCTAGCAATTATTGGCAACAAACTTGGTGATACCGTTGATATCTTTCACACTAATGAAATGCAGATTAAACATAACTTTCAAAATACTTTCTTGAATAAATATTTGAACCATAAAATAACAAACAATACATTACATTACTTCTTACTGACATTTTTTAGTTTTTTTTTTTTTTTTTTCTCTTATAATTATATTATGTATGCTTGTACTATTATATTATATTATGTATGTATCATTTCTTTGGTATTGATACTTACATTTGTTTTGTAAAAGCCCCATAGGCGTGAATAAATAAGTAAATAAATAAATAAATTACTTTTTATCTCTGCAATTACTTATATAAAAGCTGCCTCCGTAGCGTAATGGCTAAGACACTGGACTCGCGATACGGAGGTTCCGGGTTAGATTTCCGGTGAGGACACAAAAAATGAACTTATTTTTCTCAAGCCTGGGTGTTTGTGACGTTATTCCCCTCTGTAATTGGACCTCCTGGCCTGTTGAGGTGGTTAAGATAAACATAAATAATAATATAATAAAAGAAATGTAGCGATGGATGTGCTAGTCCTGGACTGGGCGCAAACTAACTCAAGGGGAACCGTCGCAGTAGATCTCCTCAGTTCGGAAAGATGTCGGGAGCTTCGGGTCCTATACTAGAATAGAATCATCATATTATACTGAAAAATGTGTAATTATCATTAATCCATTTCATTGTCATCCGATTTCTAAAGGGCCATTAACTGCAAAAACCAATTTATTTATTTTTTATTTATTTATTTCAATATAGGTATACATAATCTAAAAACACAATACATGTCCTACTGAGTTGCCTACTGCAACTCGTCAGTAGGTGCATACATACATGTTCAATTAAAAATAAAAGTAAATAATACATACTCTTGCGCAAAAAAAATGTAAAATACATACAATTAAAAATACAATTCTAAACTCAATATAATACATCGCGCTCTAGCAACCAAGTTCTCAGCACGCGTCTCTCTTTTAAAGCTTGAAAAATTAATTATTTTTTTAATACTTGTTGGTAGCATGTTACAAATTTTTGGTTTACTGTATTGAAGTGCTCTCTTACCATATTTGTTTTTATATTTAGGGAAAACTAATCCTTCCGCACTTGTAAACGTGTATTGTAAACATGCACTAAAATAAATGTGTATTGTAAATATTTAAAATAAGAGCAAAAAAGGTGAAAAATGATGGTTCTAGGCTACGAAGACTTGCAATTTCTTTAGTTTGACTTCATGAACTGAGCTTGGTCCAACAAAAAAATCGTAAATCATTCAAGCTTTCAAAGACAAGGTTTTTCATATTTTTTGCTCGTAGACAAAATTTTATTTTCTGCACTTAGCGGCCTTTTAGTGATCAGATGGTCATTCAGCTCCCTAAAACTCCCGAGTTGAGCGATCTGCTGTCAGATTCTATGCATCTCTCCGAGTCAGGTCAACTTCCCGTGGCTCTGACGTAAACTGCCTGTAAATTTGAATTCAATAATTCAAATTTACAACTGACAATTCTGACAATTCAAAATTACAACTGAAACTGACAATTCTGATATTTAATTTAATAGAGATGTCATAACTAATTGTAAAATGTTTTTAAAATCTGACAAATGACGATCTAATTTCTAAATTTATTTATATATTGAATGGTTAGGTTATATTTATTTCATTCTTTCAGAATTTTGATCAAAACCACTAAAAAGTAAAAAAACTTTATTTTTTATTTGTTTGTTTATAGCATCATGTGAGTTAATCAAGATGCTTTATGTACCGTGCCCTGGGCAGTAGGAGGATAAGGGAAGGTAGTAGTAGTAAATAAATTATTAAAATAGAAATGTGTAACTACAGACTTCTGTTGAGAAAGTTGCTAAGCATTTCAGCTCTCCCTTATTGGTTGTAGGTAAGATTCGAACTGAATTTAATTACTTACTAGAAGATCTAAATATCTTAAATAAAGAAATAAATATATAGACAACGCGATGGTGAACAGAGCCAACCCACATACAATACATTTATACGGGGCTTAGCTATGTAGGCTTACCAGATGTCCACATTTGTCTGGATAATCAATATTGTAGAGGGTTTGTCCGTGACCATTTTAAATAATTTTTAAAATGTTGAAGTTTTAACAAGTTAATGAAAAAAGTGTATTTTTCAGGGCAAAAATATGGTAAGCCGAGGCTTAGCTCTCTTCATCGCACGGCTACGATATATATTATCTACCATGTGCCATGCGTAATGTTTAAAAGTTGCAGATTTGTGAATTTAAAAAAAATTAAATAGAAAATTTAACCCTTTAAGATCTATAAAAAGTTCCTTTGGGAACAGTGATGTAAGAGCGCGGTAAACTGGAGGAAACTTTCATCACAATATTTTAAACAGTTTCAGAATATGTTGTTGGGGCACTAAATACTTTTATTGTCTTTACATAATTATGTACAGCGCCGCTGAGATGATTTCTCAAGAAGACGGCACTTTATATACATAAGTCATCCTATTATTGTTAAGTATTATTGATATTATTAAAACGACAGGCAGTAACTTTCTTCTTTATTTCGCTGCACCATAATCACCTGTTTGCTACAAATGACTTGTGCACCCACAAAACTATACAACATGTTAGATCATAATATTTAATAATTTAAGTCAAAAAAATCTATTTAGGTTGGTACCTATATAATATGTAGATTTATTGTATTAAGGTACATAATATGGATTGAGTAAAGAAAAAAGTATAACTCGAGTCGCATAATTGTTGTTCAAAATGATTACAGGTTATCCTTCTCAAACAGTAAAATAATTCATATTCAGGCACAAAAACACAAGTCTCTGCGAAGGAAAGGTGGTTGACGGAAATGGTACTTTGGAAACGTGAAACCAGGAAGTAAATTATTACTTCTTCAGTGATAAAAAACGCTAACTTTACGGGTATTTATTAAATCTAATATTAGTTCAATCATTCAACAATTACTATGTTAGCGGGGAACAAAACACATTCATTGTTTTAAACAGGTCACGAAAAATAAAAAAGTATTTCATACATTTTGACTCACCCCTGTCGCCAGAATCCATTACGTTCAGATTAATAAACAACGAGAGTTATCCTAATGTTGTAAACATCGATCATCGAACGAATAATGTTTGGAATATAAACCGTTCACCCACATCACCTCAAATATGGCCGTAGATCTGACAGCGCCAAGGTCATTGAACTGACTTCACTGACTGATGCCGAGAACGGCTTTCTGTCGGTAAATAAAACTTTAAAACATTTTCCGGTAAATAATGCGTAAACTGTCACAATTTAGATTCCATTAGGGTAATATTATATTACTGTTTAATATAAAAAAAATATGAAATCAACAAAAATCTTTCAAAAAACTTCATAGAGAAGACGAAATCGTAAAAAACCTGGATTAGACATAGACAAAACAACCAAATGAACCAAGTAAAAATCCAAAAAATTACGTCTTCTTCTATTGTTTATGGTTTTATTACCGCACTATGGGTGTTCTACCCTTTTACTTTTTCTATGAGAACTATATGAAACTTAAAACCCGGGCATGGCATTTATTTCAGATTTTCATTTGCGAATTTTAAAATGCAGGTTAGAATTAAGCAACGTTTGAAAAGAAATATTATTTGTGATGTATTTTATCTCTGTACAAGATATTCTTGATTTTTGTTTTATATTCAGGATGCTGATTTTTACAATACCACATCTACTGGTGAGTCCGAGCGCACATAATCCCAAAGAGATTATTCTTCTGTTTCAAAGAAAAGGATTTGATTTGAGTAGGCTACAAGCTATCCTCAAAAAGTTTTGTATTAAGGTATGAACACATTTTTATTTGATTTTTTATGTTATTTAAGCATATCACTCATTAATACCTAAACTGCACTAACTCATAAAGTCAACTTTTAAGTTTTCACTAAAATGTGATTTCATTTCAGTACTGTTTTACTGAAAAATATTATTTTTAAAGTAAAATCAAGACGTAGAAAAGAGATAAAAACACTTTTCTTAGACAGAAATGTGGCAGTCAGTGTAACATGTGGTGTTCGCAGTTCATTTTTGACAAATTAGGACTTGTGTAGTGCAGTACTATGCTGCATGACATGTCTTGTGCAGTACTATTCATGGTGAGCTGTAATGTCAAATTTTCTGTATTCACTCCACAAGGTACAAGAAATAAATAAAATTCAATAAATTAATTATACAACAATCGATAATCAAGTGATACTCAATATAAAAGAAAATGAGGCTATATTTTTTATCATCATTCAATAGTCATTAAAATTTTCTGACTCCCTCCGACCAGTACCAAGTAGATATGCAGCCAACATCCTCTTCTGCTTGACAGCACCACCACATTACCAACAATCAGGGATAAGATTGTATACTTGGTATACTCGTATGTATAATTGGTCCAATGTAAAGGTGCTGCCTATAATGACAAAGAAAGGCAATAAGGGAAGAAAAATTTAATGTGAATACAGAATAATGTTTTTTTTCCCTTGTTCAATGAATTGGATACCTTTACTTACTTATATAAAGCAGAGTTCTACATCTATTGAGTATTATATTATTCAACAAGTACCAATATAAAATAAAGCACTGGTGAGTAGGTTGTACGGTCAGAGGAGGCGAGCGCGGGGCGGCTGGAGGAGTGCTTCCGCTACAGCTTCAGCGCTCGCTTGGCGCCACGCTGGAACCTGCTGGACTCCCGGCTGTACGTGGCTGGCAGGGACTTCCTCACCGCGCCCTCTCCCCTTGACGCCGTCACTCTTACGGTGCACGCCTCCGGTACCTACTTACTGCCATACCTAACCTAACCTAACTGCCAGATCATTCCATTTGTTTAGCTGTAGATTTCAAACCAATTTTAATGAATACATACGTTAGTAATAATATACTTTTATCCGCCTCATGGTTTAGTAGTTAGCATGTTAGTTGGTTGTTAAAATATTTATTTGATGTGGTATTATATGTACATAAATAAATTTTATGTGATATCTTGGACTGATGTTGAAGCTTACCTTTATGTAACAATAAACGGTTAAGATTCACTGCACTCGGAGTACCAACGCAGGGAAGATATTCAATACACTTTACCTTCCATTGAGCTCACTTTTATCTGACTTCTGATCGTTATCGAGTAATAAACCGTTCCCTTTTAAATGGTTTATTTTCACTGCAGCCGAAGTGATCGCCATACATGTGACATGCCACCGGGTCCGCCTGGGAAACTTGCAGCTGGAGGACTTGGACCTCACTGAGCAGCGGCGGAGCGACTTCACGCAGGATCCCCGGGCGGTGATCAGCGAGGTCTCCCTTCTGGACCAGTGGGTGCACGTGCTCCCTAGGTAACTGCTCCGAGTGGGTTGTTCGGGGAACTTGGACCTTACTGACCAGCGGCGGAGGGGCTTCACGCAGGTGGACGGTGTTATCTGATATAACGAGTAATGCTTATAATGAGCAAATTCAGTCGGTCCCATCACCCTCCTTCTTGCAGGAGTTCTATTCTAAACATTGCATTCATTAGTATGGAAAAAGAAGTTAGTAATGTAACTCTACCTGCTGCATGTGTGAAGTACATTACATGAAGAACATTGCAAAAAACTTTTTAGCGAGCACAAAGATGTGCATTTTTTTTAAATTAAAAAAAATATATATATTTTCAAAAGAATTTTTTTTGTCTACATGATTTTTGTTTACATTACTTTCTCAGAGTTCTTTACTCCTGAAGTAAAGCTAAGTTTGTTTTATCTTGATTTTATTTTCAGTCTCAAGAAAGGTCGCATCATCAACATTCACAAAGAAATACCCAAATCTTTAGCATTCAACAGTTACAAGGAATTGAAGAGACATTGGAAAAATATTGTAAGTTTTGTTCAGTTTTTACATTGTGTTAACATTAATATTCAATTGGGATCTATTAATCCTTCTTCTATCCTATTTCCAATATGCCATGAAAATTAAAAAAACATGTATTAATCAGGCACCTATTATGTTTTTTTTTTTGCTATACGTAAAAGAAATGATAAATATTAAACTTAGGTTTTGGGGTAAGTACATGTTGTGGTATCAATGTAAATAGAGGTACTGAATACAATATAAACAATGATTATGAGATTGATTCCACAATTTTGTTGTCAGTACGGATTTCGTCTTCCGGAGAGCGACGAAGGTATGCTGTACTGCGAGGTGCACTTTCGTCCCCAGCCGCTGCTGTACACGTACCCCGCGGTGTGCCTGCGCCCCTTCTCCCCGGTGCTGACCCCCGCCCAGGATCCCGTAAGCCCCGGCCCCCGCTGTACTGCCGCTGCCGTGTGCCCGAACCCGAGCTGACGACCGCTCTCTTTGCAGAAGTCCACCGCGGAGAGGCTGCTGGGCGACGTGCAGAGGCTCCCCGCCCTGCTGGGGCAGAAGCACTTCTCCCTCGGCTCCACTCTGCCACCCTCCCTGGCCTCACTCTCCCTGGCTTCGCAATCTTCTGCTATTCAGTCCTTAGTAAGTTCAATACATACCATGAATCATTAGATTGAATAAAAAAATGATAATTTTTGACAAATATTTATGAACTAAAAAATATTATAAACATCATAGAGCTGAATTGTAAAATGATTTCTACCCGTGTATTTAATGCATTCTAAAATTAACTATGAATTTTTTCACAGGAAGAAGAAAAAGAAAAAATATGAAGATTATAGGTACATATTAATTTAATGTAATAAAATGACTGAATATTTTTTAATGGTAGGTATTTCTTAATATAAATAAACCATTGTTCAAAGATTATATTAATATTCTGCTTTCAGTTTACCTAATTAGGGAGGTGCTTATCAAATCATTCCCTTACTGACAAATTAATAACTATAAGCCCATTTTGATCTAAAATGACTTCATTAAGTCATTGCAGAAATATTCATATACACAAGAAGTATTCAAAGTTGACTATCTCAAAACATGAATTTTGGACCAATAAATTTTGAAAAAATATGTTGGCTTTAAAAATAAAATTGTATCTGATTAAATATGTTACAAATTATCTTCCGTCTTTTTACTTTTCATTGAATAAGCATATTATTTTAGAATGATAGTCGTCCATAAATAATATCTACAAAATAGGGGAGGCAGAATACCCATATATATGCATTAAGGTTTTAATAAAATTGTGATACTCTCACAAAGCTTGCTTTACACTGACATTTTTCTTATGTTCCACGTACTTAGAATGAAGTTTTCCTTCATTCGTGCCACCGTTTGCAGCTTTGAAGCAACACAAAGTGTTAAATGTTTTTTTTTGTAAAATGCGGGAGCTTTGTGTGCCCCATATTTTATTTCCTTGATTACGGGTTTCTATAATGGGATAACCGTAAAATATGAAACATCTAGCAACTGTCACGGAGAAAAATCCTGTGTTTGTCTAGAAGGATTTGGAATTTGGACTTTGGGCACACTAAAAATATTATTCACATCTCACATCAATATCCCATATATGTATAGGTAGGTATATAGTATATACCTAGGCAGGTATTATTATTACATACCTAACGAATATTCACTTTTTTTATGATCATTACTATAGATATCTACAAAACATTGTAGGTACCTACAATGTACAACTTACATTTTGTGTGTAACATGCATCATGCATCATGCTCATGTGTTGTGTCATATCACCTAGTTGTTATAATTATTATGTAAGTGGGTTCCTATATCTAATCTGTGAGTTGCCGTCAGGTGGGGTAACTTGAGACCGGGGTCTAACTTGAGTAGAGATGTAAAACTACAAGTCACTTGGTAGAATACTGGTATGCGGTAGCCTAACATAATATCCTGGTTTAATATACCATATTTCCTAGTTAAGGTACCTACAACATATTACATATTACAAAAGTATTTCGCAATAGAATACTATTTTAGTACTTGATTATTTTTTTATTTCAAAAATAAATCTTATATTTAAATATTTGCAGATACCTATTTCAATGGGGTTCTTCCAGATAACATGAATATTCTTAAAAACGTTATAAATATTTAAAGTATATTTTTACAATTCCAACGATATAAAACACATTACTTAAAAATTTGGTTTTTATCAATAAATTTATTAAAAACACGAAAATACGAATGATTTTTTAACGCCCGTTATTGGCTAATGACGTCATACCCGTCCACCGTGAAAGGCGTGAAATTCATTCTGTAGTAAGCGCCTATATTGCTGTGACATAACACCGCATGCGCGCCAAATGGAGGATTTTGCGAGCGATTTGAAAAAAGCGCTATTTCAAACCGCGCTAGAAAATTCATATGACATCGTAAAAATTTAAAAAAAAATAATTAATTTTAAAAGCGATGTTATAATCACGAACATAAAACGAAATCACCGCAAAAGTTGTATTATAAATTAATGATAACCCAGCATTAGGTACTTACGATTTCCGGCGTTTAAGGCTGTCCACACCGTTAGACCGTAGCAAATACCTATTGCTAGCTATGTAGGTATTGCGAACAATTATTATGGTCGTAAAGGTTTCTAGGAAATAGGTAAGTATGTCATCTTTAAATTGAAATACTACTACTTTCCATAATCCACACCCAATGGTGCATAGGGCACTGCATCGGTACACCAGGTAGGTACCTACCTACAGTGTACCTATATGGAACATTTGAAGAAATGGATAATTAAAAATTATGGGAGTAGGTAGGTAAGTACCATAAGATTTTGATTAAGAGGAAACATCGATGAATTCACTATTATTGATTTGACAAAATTGGATTTCGTCTCAAGTTACCTCTTCTCTCATTTTAGTGTTGTCCAGAGGTTAAGCTTTCCGTCCAAGTAGCAAGTAGGGCACTTATCGCCGGCGGGCGGCGCGGCGGCCAGTGGCGGGGGGCGGGGCAAGGTGACCCCTATCACATTCTATCCTATGTTTTTTTTGTAAAATTAATATAAATAAAAAGTTTTGAGTTCATTAAACAAGAAATACCTACATCCGAATTAAAAGTGTTGATGGCAGGTAGGTATACATATATAATATTATGTTCCCGAAATGCATCCCCATAAACCTGCCATGTGAAGGTCAAACATTTTTCATCATAAATCCATTAATTTCTGTCCCCTACATATTATGTGGATGTTATGCTCCCAAGGCAGGAGTTACGGGACGTGGACTTTTTCATAGGTACTACTACTGCTCTTCCTTATCCGCACCATTTTAATGGTGCATAGGGCACCATATTCGTACCTACAACAAATGCGATGAATCTTGATCGTTTGTTACGAGAAGGCAAGATAATCAGTCCAAGGCACCTATCACATACTTATGAAATATTTTTATGTGAAAAACTATGTTGAATTAAATATTTCATATTGACCCCATCGGGAATTGAACTAAATGGTAGCCCATCGCAGTAAACCACACTACACCACGGAGGAGGACTGAGGAGGTGGTGGGACTGTTAGGAGGTTGTAATTAAAGATGTATCGACTAGTCGGGAAAGCCATATTATTTGTAGTCGGCTGTTTACTTTATTCGTATTTCTATACTTAAAAATAGGGCGATTGAAATGAAATCGTAACCAATATTTTTAGTTTTTATTATAGATTCAGCTTTACAGATTTTTAATAAAATCCAGGAATAGGAACTCTTCGTTTGGTACCGAATTTTTATTTTAAAAACGCGCCGGCTTGTGCGTAAACAAAAGCAACACAAGAAAAAATGCAAAGTAAACAAAAACCTGTTCCGACATGATCGCGCGTCAAATGCGAGAGACTCAGCTGTAAACGAAGTGCCACGAACATTGCCGATGCCCTAAGAACTCCACCGAAAGCAACGGCCTTTTTTCAACCGACTTGTCGGCCAAGTTCATAGTCGGCCCATCTCTAGTTGTAATATTAGTAATTTTAAAAATAACCAAATAAAATCATCATCATCATTATACCATATCCGTTCCCTGTGTGGAGCATATGGATACCACAAACTGCCTCCAAGCCAAGCGAGTCGTGCTCAGTCGTGCTATGATGTCATGTGTCGCGTCGTGTCCGTCACAGGTGTCCGTGTGAGGCATGTCATCGATCATGATTATCATCATTATTATCTATTATTATCATGAATGATCATGCACGAGCATGTTGAGAAAGTGGTGTGACTCGCACTCGTTTTTTGTGACATTGAACATTGAGTTTTCTCATTCCAATGTCGACGTTAGGTAAATCGTCGTCTTCAAGGCTGCTATCGTATCATGCTGTAGGTAGGTAGGTAGGTACTGCCGTGTAGCTCTGCTGTCGGCCGTAATATCCGTACTCCGTAACTATTATCGGTGTCGTAATCCGCGCCTGCGGTTGTGTCCAGTGCCCAACTGCCCAGCAGCTATAGTTACCTACCTCTACCACTCCACTTTACTGTCTTCTCGCTCCGGTGCGCAGAGTTGGACGTGTTGGCGCAGTGGTCCAGTGTCCAGTGTGCAGTGTAGTGCTCGGACTTGATGCTCGGAGTTCGTGTTCCTTGCTCGCAGTTTCTGACAGTTTAGTTTAGTCAAGTGCACGGATTGTCAAGTGGCCCGGTTAGTGTTTATTCATGCTGACTTTTTAGTTCGAACAAACAAGTTAATCCGTATGATATTATTATTTTATTAGTGATTACCTATATTATTATTTGTATTATATAACACAGTGGATTTATACTTATATTATTCAGTAGTATTCGATTGACTTTTGGCCGGTGGTCATCGGTCGTCGCGAACCGGGCTGCATTATTTTTTATACATGCGCATACCGTCTATCGATCTAATTTACTATGGAAGCCCTTCCTCAAATTTCGAATAGTAAGCACCCGCACACTTTTGTGATACTCGGAGCTTCGGGGGACCTGGCCAGGAAGAAAATATACCCCACACTATGGTACCTTTACCGAGATAACCACTTGCCCCCTGAAACGGCGTTCCGCGACAAGTTCGAGCGGTCTCTGGCAGAAGCACTAGTAGTGCGGGCAGCTACGACCAGTCGCGACTTACAGCGGTTGGACCAGGAAGATCGCCGGCACGAGGGGGGGCCCGCCGCAGGGCCTCTTTACCCTCGCGCTGCCGCCCTGTGTTCGAGAGGCCACCCGTCAACATCGCTAGCTGTGAATGGCGTTCCAAGGGCTGGACGAGGCTCATATCGAGAAGCCCCTTGGGCCCCGACGCCGAGTTCCCAACCCCAGCGCCTCCCCGGGCCCACCCCACCCCTCCCCAAAGGGTTTTTCAATCGAAAGGGGAAAACGGGAAAGGGAAAAAGGGCATCGGGACCACAAAAAATTTGGGCCCAAGGAGGG